>JANKKB010029259.1:0-21186 GCA_026225775.1 Bursera palmeri | reverse complement strand
TACTGATTGGTCATTTTTATCAGTTATTGCTTTATTAAACAAAACCAGTGTTAATCACTTACTGTCTTTACCTAGCATCTGGAGAAGCTACAGGAAATTTGGACAATTTTGGATGAGATTGACAAATCTCTTTGGGTTGTTGACTTGAAACAGTCATCTTGTGCTAGTGTTTGTCGACAAATTAATTTGGGTGAGCAATTTGTTGATTGTATTTGTTTTGATTGCTCAGTTCTTGTTTTTTATGTCATGATCCTAAACTGTCAGATTTATATATCTTCTGTTCCAACTTCAGGAAATGATTGCTGCATTATGTTGTCTATAGATGCCAATGATCCTAGATCTTTACCTGAGTAAGATTTTATCCAAATTCTATTGGACACTGCTATCGTATCTTAAGCTTTTCATTCAGTAATGATTAAGTTCTTGTAGGTGTCGTTTTCTGGGTTCTGGTCTAACTATGAATTCCTTGAGGAAAACATGGCAAAGAAACAGCAAGAGATGGTAAATCTATCGGTATCTTCTTTAGACTAAAAAAAGTTTATGTTTGTGACACCTTTTATGTAGAAAATTCCGTGTGCAGTTACTGGGAAAAATGGCCTTTTCCGGTATATACTTGCTTGTTAATTATTCATTGTTTCCTTCTGGAATCCAGCTATGGTTCATTTAGTATCTTGAGGGTTTTCCAAGCAGCCTCAGTTAAGACAAGGAGCTTCAAGTAACTGAGGTAGATTGGGGCAAAAATTTTTTCAATTTTGTAATCTTTTGATTGATAGTCTTAAAAAAAGAACAAGAAAAAGAAAAGATCTGTCTGTATTACTCTCCACCCCTCACCAATATATATAGGCCCTCATCCCCGAATTTGCTATATTTGTTCTAGTGGACCATTTTTTTTTGTATTTTTATTTTTAAAGTATTGCTTGTTCTGCAAATTATAAATGGTCATCATATTTCATAGTTCTGCATTGTGATTTACTGCAAAACAAACCGTTTATCATGATAATTCTACCCAAATGCCTTAAAGGTTTGCTTCAATGTTGTAATCTTTTAAATTGTCTTGGGAAAAGAACAAACCACCCCTCACCAAAAAAAAATGATGTACTTTTTATATTGATGCGGGACCTAATACCTGAATTTGCTATTTTTGTTCTAGTTATATTTTATTTTATTTTTATTTATTCTTTTTAAGTATTGCTTGCTCTGCAAATTATAAATGGTCATTACATTTCATATTTCTGCATTGTGATTTGTTGCGAAGGAACAAGGACAAACCGATTCTGGAAAACATTGCAAATCTCTTGGACATGCAATTGCCTAGGCCTCCAGATCACCAGAACAATGATAAGGAAGTGGAATGTGGGATTTGTTATGCTCAATTTCTTCCTATTGGTAATGATTTGCACATATTAATCATTTACGAACTTACGCTTTTTTAATTTATCATTGACTTTGCCATGTCCTTGTAGACGATGAACTTGGAGCTAAGAGTGGAAGTGGAACTGATTATGCATGTGATAATAAAAATTGCAGTAGGGCTTTTCATTCTGTTTGCCTTGCAGACTGGTTGCGTTCCATCACAACAACGAGGCAGTATGTTAAGAGTTTCCCTTTTTTAATCTTTTGGTAGGATGCTAGGATTTAAGGCTTTCAATTTGGTTTATGCAACAGTGTAGCATAAGTTCTCATTTGCTATATGTTGTGATAGAAGTTGAGTTGGGATTGTTTGTGGCATTTACTACCTTTTTGCCATAGGCTGTACTAATGTGAATTTATGTGGGAAGTTGTTAGAATACTAGCTGACGTTGATAAGACATTGATTGGACTGCATTCAAGAAATAATTAAAACTTCTGCCATCGTAGATGGAATATTATTACARTTTGACGTGATGTGATAATGCTATGTCAGATCAGAATATAGGTAAAATTAACCTAATAACGTTGAATTTCCAAACCTGACCTGCTGAATCTATATCTCCCCTTCTTGCATATACATGATCTTCAGCTGCTTCCACCCACTCTTGTTGCCCATAATTGTAATTGAATTTAGTAATTAGAGAACAATTTGATTTACGAAATTATTTTGGCCAACAGTGAAAATTTAGTGTTAATCAGTGTGCAGTGTGCTATGAAATAGAGATGTCCAACTATGTGTCTATTGCATCATGTCAGAATCATGGAGGTGACCTTGTCTTTCATCTTAGGTACCCTGTTAATGGTCTAATGTGTATGATTCTTTTGCAGGTCATATGATGTCCTGTTTGGAAATTGTCCATACTGTTCCGAGCCAGTGGCAGTCAAAATCAACAATACAAAGTAAATTTGCATCTGCACTGAATTCTTGTCAAGAATCTCTTTATAATCTTATCCTTGCTATCATCCTTGAAGACAGGGAAGTAAATTCGTCATCTTCATTTCATTCGTGTCAAGAATCTCAGGATAATCCTTTTCCTTGTTATCATCCTTCAAAACAAGAGGCCGTGAATCCCCTTCATGACAATGCACAATTACTTTATTTCAATGTTTTGGATTTCGAAATTACTAGGACTTTCAGAACCTCTTTCGCCTGTGCATCGGAGTTCATATTCTTCCCCAGACGAAACTTGTTGATGTCAAAGCCATTAATGATAATATTAACACACATCCAACAAGTTGGACACAGCCTTCCCACTTGTATAGTACTCTACTATTAAGACTTATGACTTAACGATGCTGTGTGACTTTCTATCCATTACTTTTTGTTCTAACCTTATCCATTGGCCTTTATGTGACTTGATTACGCACGTTTGCACCTGAACGTGGACCTGCCAAAGAGGATACGTTATCTCAACTCTAAAATTTGAACCGTTAACTACATGATGTCTTGTGCCTTATGTGTTTCTACTTGATGCGGCTTTTACCAGATTCAGTAGTACTTTGTGGTTGAAACTTTGTGTGCGAAGGCTGAAGCCAAGTTTCTTTTTTGGGATATTGACATTTGGACTCCAAAAAAAATTGAAAAGTCCTTGAGCTTGACCATCGTACCACTTGAATATTAAACTAATATTGATTCTAAAAAACTTTATTTATGGTAGTTATATTTAATGATATTATAATAAAAACTTAGGATAAATACATAACATTTCTCTGATATACCTAAACTTAATAAACTCATCTTATTAATTATAAAGTAACATAAATATCCATATTTTATTTATTAAAATAACAAAATAATATAAAATCTTTAAAATTTTATAATAAAATAATAAAAATATATTTCATATACTGAATCATTTTTATAAATTTAAACAATTTACTAAATAATTTCACTTATTAAAATTATTTAGTAAATAAAATATATTTTTATTATTTAAATTTACTACAGTTATTTAGTTTTTTGTAAATAATTTATTTGCTTCATCAATTAAAATTATTTAGTAAATTATAAATATTATTTGGTAAATGAAATATATTTTTGTAAATTCTTATAATATTTTTATTTATTTTTAAATATTTTATATTATTTTAGTAAATAAAATATCGACAATGCTTTCATAATGTTAATTTGTTTCAAATGATTATAAAAATGAGGTCTTTATGTTACTTTGTAATCAAGGAGGTGAATTTGTTATTTTAGATTATATCATAAAGATATTTATGTATTTATCCTTAGTTTTTATTATAGCACTATTAAGGATAATTAACGAAAATTAACTTTTGAAGGGTCAGATTTATATTCAGGTGGGACGTGGATAAGGATTTTTTAATTTTTCTGGGGTCTAAATTAAATCCTCCCTTCTTCTTCCAATTAAATCTTTCGCTCTGCCACCATTGTTGACTCACTGCTTAGCGTTACCTTTTCTCTGTTGTTCGGGTTTAAATATATTACCGTAAGGTGGTTGAGAAACAGGATAATTTTTTGGATTCGGCCATGGTGCACTAGCTGTACCAACGTATCCTTTTACAAAAAATTTAGAAATAAAGCATTGAAAGTTAGAATCGATCATAAGAAATCTTTCATCTATATAAAAGTTGAAAACAGGTAAATAAAAAGTTGTAGATTACATTCCTAAGATTTATTTTTGTTAACATTTCTAACTTTTATATGTTAGTTTCTAATTTTTATATAAAACGATGCATCGGCAGTATAGTATGACCCCAATTTTTTAGTAACAATGAACCCAGTAAGGTAAAATTGAAAGTCCAATAAATGCATTAAAATCTATGGCTATTGGTATGATATTGCTTATATTCTTAGTCAAAGAGCTATGTATGTAATTAGATCAAATCTTAAGGGAAGTGAATAAAATTATTTTTTCGAGTAAATCTTTTTCATCCATCTTGTTGCTAGAATTAGCACAGTTAAAATCTTCTAAAAACTTGAGGCCAACATGTTAAATGAAATGTGATGGTCCCCCGACCCCCTACTCTCTTGTTGGGGTTGGGGACCATGGTTAAAGGCTTACTGCCCCTACCCTGCCTAGTTATTTACTTAAATTTGGCAAAACAATATAAAGTTGCGGCCTGGATTTTGCCTCGTAGAATTTCAGAGTTGTTACATTTATAAGTTATTTAATATCATAGCTGTGAGAGTTTATGAGAATACCATAATGTTACCCTTGTGTGCAAGAGGTGGACAACACATTGAATCATTGAACCACGTATTTCCACTATGGAGAGGAGACATAATCTACCTGGGAGAAACAACTGATTGGAACTGCCCATCAATTCTGATTTATATATCACTGTGATTCGATTGTTATAAACAAAGAAGGAAACAGGATTGACAGAAGGAAAGAATTCCAATGTCATCGAAGCTGTGCTAGTGCTACTTATGTTAATAGTTATCTCTTCTTTAATGTATGGGAGAGCTGGTAATTGGACAAGCGAAGCCATAGGTTTGACAATTAGAACCACACGTGATTCACACCCAAAAAAAGAGAAAATCATAGGCACGAGTGCTTTCGATTCGACCCATATATATAAATAGTTGTATGGATACACATATTTGAAGTCACGCTCACGCATTCATTTACATGCCAGCTCTCTCACCTCACGACGGACGATTTCTGGGACCATCTATGTGGTGTATATCCTGTATATTACCACAGTGAAGCACCAATTGCTCCAAGTGAGAGCCAGCGATAAGTCAATAGATATACATCGTTGAAACCAAAAACAAAGCCATCAAGAAGGGTCCATTAAAAATGCCCATATGAACAGTTATACATTTTTTTTTATATGGTGAGAACAGTAACAATTCAAATAATAGTAGATAATTGCAGTTCTATTGGTGTTCCTTCTTGTTTCCTTCATTGTCTGTTTGTATAATAATGAAAGCAATAATAGCGAATAACTTTTTCCTCCGATTCAACACCTCAAATAATTGAAAAGAAGAAATTTTTTGCCTCACGTTTGAAAACTGAACATGTAATAAAGTAGGAATCATCTTCTTCATAATTACACACAGTTACTGTGCACCGGATACAGACACATATACATATTTAAGCAGTGTACAAGTAGGTGGCAACCGACTTTTTCCTACAATCCCAGGATTACACTTAAATGCACACCTTTATTTCCCTTTTTACCCTTTAGTGTGCATGGCTCTCATAGCACGAAATAAAGACGCAAGGACACAGTATATGATATGAAAGTGTATATACTTATTGATTGATTGGTTACAATTTAAATGCCGGCCATGCACTCCGGTGGGGTAACTGGGTACCGCGATTTGTCAGTGCAGTAGTCATAAATCATGTGGTTGACACGAACCCACCTGTATTTTCTGGCTTCCAGGGCGTTGAGTGCTTGGTAGTTTGTTGCCTCCCACCAGTTTCTGGCGTTTGAGGCACAGTTATTTGGTCCTGGAACTGGACATCCTTCAATGTCAAAGTCTTTGTAATAAGCGTAGAAAGGAGCTTTGCTCCAATTAATCTTCTCTAGTCCACCTCTTGTTGCCCAATCATCGGCTTCCCATAGCGTTGAATACACCCCCATGGGCTGGTACATGGGAAACGGGACCCTTCCGTTGTTCTTGTAAACCCTTATTGGAACATCATCTACATAGAAGCTGCAGATCACCACAATTAAAAAAAAAAAAAAATCATAAGAAGCTTATGTTTTAAAAATTATTGATGATTTGTGCTCAGAAAGTAGTTAACTTACACAATATGGTGATGGTTCCAGAGTAAAGAGTAAGTGTGGAAATCTGCAGCAGGATCAAACCAGAGGTTCACTCTTTGCTCTCTGTCACCCTTGCCATGAGCATAGATATTGGTTTGGACTGTGTAAGGCTGACCAGTTCGATTTCCCAAGAACTCAAAATCCAGCTCGTCTCGGACAGTGTCGGTGTCGGAATTCATCTATTAAAAAAAAAAAAAAAAAAAAAAACCAAGAATNTCGGACAGTGTCGGTGTCGGAATTCATCTATTAAAAAAAAAAAAAAAAAAAAAACCAAGAATTATTAACTTTGATTTCATTCGGTTAAATTTCAACACCTAACAATTCGAAAAGAACTTACATAAAATGCGGTAACGGTTCCAGCAGAGTCTCCAGGAATAAGCTTGATCTTCATGCTTACACGCCCGAACAAGTACTGCCTTTTGGAAGCAAACCCACATCCTGAAAAATGTGTAGTTTGTTTTTAGTATCAACATATAATTAACGTATACTAAGATTTAATCATGATCGAATAAAGATGCTTGAGAACAATTATTAATATACTAGAAATATATATACTAAGTGACCCCACCTGAATTTTGGTCTAGAACGAGTTGGATGGCCCTCCCTCCATCGATTTGCCTGATATGTGACTCAGACCATGTGACTCTAAAGTCTTGAAGAAAAGTAGCAGGTCGCCCTACAACACAGAGAGCGAATGCAAGACTGTAAAAGCAAAGCAAGACAACAACATTCCTCAACGAGTGTTGCAAGGCCATAACTGTATTCTACTAATGAGAAAATAAAGAAGATCGATTATTATGAGTTTGATTTAGAGAGTTATGTGGGTATGTGTTTATATAGGGGAGAGATTAGTGAGAAAGACTTGACGCAGACTGCTGCATTCAAATAGAAAGCTCCATCAGAGGTTAGCTTTCCATCCAGCTAATCACAAGCCGTCATTAGGCCCTACACAACCCCAATCCCCCAAACTCTTCTTCCTTTGCCCTCCATCGCTCACTCTACCATAAATTGTTTTTATGATCTTTTCATCGACCTAACCTATAAGAATCTGAGTATTATTGACTTGTTTTTCTTATATATATGGACGATGAAAGGCACAGTTAATGTATCATAATGTATAGTTAAAGTTAGTCAGAGAATCAGAATCTGTGATTAAATAAAGTTGCTTTTAATCACCTATTATACATGCTTAAACCCAATAAAGCAGTGTGTACATATATTATATAAATAAATGTATGCTTCTAATTTCAATTATTGTGAATGAATGTGAAACTGAATGTATGCTTCTAATTTCAATTATTGTGAATGAGTGTGAAACTGCCTAAAACATGCAATCATTTCCCATTAGATTCCAAAGTTTAATAGTAGTAAAGGTGATGATTAATTAATCGGGTTTTATCCATGTAGGCACGATAAATCTAATCAATACTGATCAAGGGTTTACTTGCTCCAAAGTGGTAACAGTGTTTCTGAGCCTCGGTGGTGTGGCCTGATTTTTAATTTAGCTCTATCTGGTCAACCCATCAACTTGTCCTCTTCTAGCGCTTAAAGTCTCGGCCCACTTGATTCTATCGTTATTCACTCTATATATTTCTGTTGACAGCCGAGAGACGGCGACTGATATGGACCGTCGTTTGGCGTATACCATTGATGTGGAACCCATCAATTTTTAGGCCCATACGTTGATTACCAACCCGATTGATAATATTGATAACAATGAGACTTGAGAAGTGGACACGTGGATAGTCTCATCACCAGTCAAATATATTAATCAGATCAGGTAGCTTGAGATACTTTCACGTACGGGTATGTATGCATGTATGTACGTAGAGTGTATACATCAGAAGGTAGCGTAGGGAATTTGGGAAATTGTAAAGTGAAAGTGAAAGAGTCGGAAGCTGAAAGCTATGAGGACAAAGAAATGTCTTTTCGGATCCATTGCATAATTGAAACGAAGAAATCCCCCCGTTTGACCAGTGAAAGGATGCCACGTGGGATTATAAGCAATTATAAGATAGAAGTAGCCACGTTTTCTCCTTGGATTTGAGTGTCCCAACTGCAGAACCCTCGACGTTAAAGTGAGGGACTAAACCTGAACGCCAAATTTGGCAGGAGAATGATGGCTTGGCTCATCACCGACCGGCCCCATACGACTTTATTTAATTGTCGGATTATGATTTCGGTAGCTGAACCCGATTTGTTCATTTGATTGAAATTTGGCCATCACAGAGTTTTACCCATAATGCAATTCAGTTGGTATCTTTAATTAAGTGCAAAAAAAATTAAAGAAAAAAGGTGCATAATCTCTTAATTTTAATGTTAAATTGTTTGTATGGATTGTGTAAAGAGGTGACAAACCTGTAGAGGTATTCAAATTAGCTATGAAGATCATATACTACGCTTAATTAGATGGGTTAATTTGTTTTATGAACCTACAAGAAAATGGTATAAAGATCAGGTTAAGGAGACGATACAAATCGAATAAAAAAATAGTTAAACCTTGATAAATTGTTGAGTGGATAAAAATAAAAGAAAAGAGAAGAGTTGATAGTGACTGACATTCTGTACAACAATTTAAGTATCCTAATTGTTATAGAAAGTGATTTATTGCATAATGTCTGGGATAAAAATGGCTAAGTGAATCACCATTAGTGATTATCGAGCTTATATTTTTGTTGTTCGAGTTATCAAATTTTGGTTTGGTTAAAAAAGGCAAGCTTTTGAATAAATATTACAAGTCACTCGATGATCAAGACAATTGATGAAAAGATGTTGTTCTATTATAATAGAAGAAGATTCCTAATTAATTAAATTACATCCCAGTTTTTCGGTTTTATTTTTTCTTCAGTGCAAAAGCTAGAAGGGAAAGAGAGAGAAGAAAATCTTTTAATTGTGATTATAATAAAAAAATTAATATGCACGTTTAATATTGTTGCATGCACGTTAAAAAATAGCAAGTGACTAGCAAAGAATTAATTAATATCTAAATAAATTCAAGAGGGTCGAGATAAAGACCTTCAAAATTTAATGCCGATGGAAAAAATCCAAAGCTAGCTATGAGGTGCTCATGAAACCAAAAACTGAGAGAAGGAGAGACAAAAACTCCGACGCAGCAGTGTCCCAAATGGATCGATATTGAAGAAACCTCTATAATTGACAGCATCAGTGTCAACATCGGCTTTCAAGATATCTTCAAATGTTAGCTTCTTTCACTTATTGATTTATCTCCAATTTTAAATTTATATAAAAGAGAATCTACATATATATTCCTGTTCGTGCATCGTCCATATTTAATAATTACGAAGAATCAATACTGTTCATTCAATAATTTCGCACGGGCTACTTGATTGTTTTTTGTTGGGATCTCAACTGTGTTGATAAACAGGGCAGAGTGCCTCAATGATTGAAGGTAAATTTCTCAACTTGCGAAGAGAAGGTCCATGTTGAAAAGGGGATGGCTAGCTTGACATTTGCTGTATATAGCCCTTGTGAAAACTTCAAAACCTGGTGATTCTGAGAAGGCCTTCAATAACCTTCAAAGAAGAATAGCAAACGTGGATATATATATATATAAGTAGTCAGAATAAAAAAAATATTGTTGATGATGTTTGGGAATTTATATTATTTAAAAAAAAATTGAATTTTTTTATAAGTTTTTGAGAGTAACTACCTAGGAAAAAAAAAATCTGACCTAAGTCATCAAATAATCTTTGACAAAACAAAGTCAGTTTATTAAAAATAAATAAATAAATTGTCATGTCGTATTTGGCTAGTATATGCAGACAGCTATCTAATATATTTTAATTTTTGCTGCTAATCGGGTGACTGGATTAGATTGACCAACAACAAGAATAAGACTTCAATTAATTAATTTGGTTCTTGCTTCTTAACCTTTTATTGTAATGATAAGATACACACATGTTTACACGTAATAATAAACCATAATTATATGCTAATACGTAGTTGTTCGGAATGCTCTTCAATCTTACAAAATAATAATGGTTCTATCAAATAATATCCTCAAGGTTTGGCCTAATTTTAAGGAAAAAATCTGTTTACCGTTTTAATCAAATAGTCCCCTAATGTTTATCTAAAATCATCAATTAATACTTTCTGTTAAGTAATGGAGTAATAGAAGAGGATATTTTGACAAATAGAAAAAGTCAACAAGTTTTAAAAAGGAACAAAAAGATAATTAAATAAGGTAATAAAAAGAGAGACATATATAATAGTCTTTTCTCTTCTTCAACTGTGTCGGAAAATGTTAATTAATGATTTTAGGTAAAAATTAGATGTCTAGTTAGATTAAAATGACAAACAGACTTTTTACCTAAAATTAGGTCAAACATTGAGGATTTCGTTTGATATTGTTCTTAATAATTATATTAATCTTCACACCAATCATACATTTTTAATATAATTTCTTTTCCATGTTTCTCAAAACTAACTTGATATCTTTTCATTTATCAATACCAGAATATTACTTGACCACTTCAAATAAAACTAACCCGTTCTTTCATATGTTATGCATTCATTTTTCTATGTTTTACATCTCATCACTTGAAAAGATACTCGTAGAACGATGTAACTATCCGGTATATCACTGCGGCAGGGTCCAGCTACGTAGCTAGAGCTCTTGAACGATTGAAGGGCTATTTTCCAAGCCGACTGTACACGATAAATTCAAAATGGTACTGCGTCAACATCGGCCAGGTATACATCTGCACGTTACCATCGAGTTCCAGTGGCGATTATGCGTTGATGTAGACTTTCTATTTAAGGACTTAAATTGGGAGACTCGGTTAGGTTATTTAATTGGGAAAGCAAGTTGGCTTCGCCCTCCTTTCATTGATTTCCATTTCTTCATCCATGCATGCGTGCATGCACCAAACCTAATATTGCAATTACAAGCAGAGCCCACAAGTGATGAAATTATATTATTATTCATGTGGGCTCTTCACGGAGTTCATAACAAGAATCTAAGCTTGACCGTCGTCTCACTCTCTCACACTCTCAACATACGATAAACTTTGATTGCAATTTTTGTTTGGTTTGATTTTGAAAGTTTCCCATATAACCAATGCAATAACCCATTATATTTTCCACTCAAATTTCGAGAATTGAAAGGTGGACAGCCCACATGCTAGGTTATGGATAAGAAAGATTTCTCAGCCACATATATGATATAATTATTAAAGCTTATTAATGTATTTATTTGTGAGTGTCATGATGTGCATAGCATAACCACCTACTGTTATTTTACTTGATAAACGGCCGACGTATGTGCGTTATTAGACTCACTTTTTCTTTCATAACTTTGTTCTATACTCTTCATCATTTAATCTGAGGTCTAGGTAGATACTTATATATTTATGAGTTGCTCCACGAGAGAGCTTTAAGCAAAGAGTTCTTGCCTAAACTGAGTCAGATTATAAAGAAAGTCGGAGCGAGACGGCTTTGATTCGATATAAAGTTTCCCTGTGTGTCATTTTTATCCTTTTTTTAGGTGCCGAAATTTACTTTAAAAAATACAARCAACTCAAACGTTTTCTTGTACATTCACATCCTTTAGATAATGCGATAGAGAGGTTTATCTACTGATTTCTCCTTTCTGATTTTTTTTTTTTTGTTTTTTTAGAATTATATTAACATATTCGATACATTTTAATTGTTAAAAAATTAAATATAATAAATACGCATAATTACATAGCCTTATTGAAAAGTTGAAATCTTTTTATGATTAAAAAAATCTTAACCCATTTTTTAAATATAAATAAATAATAATTATATTTAAATTGAGTAGGTATTTATACTGACACTTGAATTGAAGTTTCAAAGTCTCAGTCCGGGAACAGTGTGGTTTAAGTTAGGTTGGACCGGAATGTTCGGCTAAGATAGCACCGGCTAGAGCATTTCAATAATGATGAGCCTTAATTCTTTGTTGGTATAGACATCTAACAACCCTATAGTTTAAGAAACTACTCCTGCATACCATTATTTTGAAAAACCTATTTTACCTCCCTATTGTTTTTCAAAGCTTGTATTTAATTTAATATATTTTTTTAATTAATTATGATAATGATCGAGTGGAAGAAACTTTTTAAATTAAAATAACTTTTAAGTTTTTTTTTTTAACTTTTCATATTTTTGCAGTATTTAAATTAATAAAATGAAGGAGGTTAATGATATTTACCGCATTGTTAATGGAATCCATCAAAATCAGATAGTCCCATCAGACGGACAATATTAACCCGATTTTCGACATCCTACAACGGCATAGTCTGAAGCAGCTATATTGCCATAGCTTGATGATGGTGCCTGTCTCTCTTTCTGTCTTTGTTTTTTTTTTTTTTTTTAATTTAATAATANTGGTGCCTGTCTCTCTTTCTGTCTTTGTTTTTTTTTTTTTTTTTAATTTAATAATTTATTGGTTAAAAAAGAGCTGTGGAGGTGCGTGCTTGGTTTTGTACCTTTGTTATTCTTTCTTGAAATGGAATCTCTAAAATGCGCCCACCGCAACACATGCCGTTTGCTTTTCCAACATGGGCAATTTCGGTATTTCGCCACCCAGTTTACTAAAATTGTGAAGTTTTTATAAAACTAGGAACTCTGCAGAACCCGCGACGTTTAACTTGAACGCCAATATGGCAGGAGAATGATGACTTTGCTCTTCACCCATCCGCCCCATACGACTTTATGTAATTGTCGGATTATTTTTGGAACACGTGGCCGAACACGATTTGTTCATTTGATTGAAATGTGGCGATCAGAGAGTTTTAATCATAATGCTATCCTGTCGGTATATTTAATTAAGTGAAAAGAAAATTCAAGAAAAAAGGTGCATAATCTCTTAATTTAAATGTTAATTAGATGGGTTAATTTGTTCTCTGAACCTACAAGAAAATGGTATAAAGATAAGGTTAAGGAGACGGAGACGATACAAATCGAATCAAAAAAATATGCACGTTTAATATTGTTGCATGCACATTAAAAAAAATAGCAAGTGACTACCTAAGAATTAATTAATATCTATATAAATTCAAGAGGGTCGAAATAGAGACCTTCAAAAATTTAATGTCAATGGAAAAAATCCAAAGCTACCTATGAGGTGCTCATGGAACGAAAAACTGAGTGAAGAAGAGCCAAAAACTCCGATGCAGCAGTGTCCCAAATGGATCGATATTGAAGAAAACTCCATAATTGACAGCATCAGTATCAACATTGGCTTTCAAGATATCTTCGAATGTTAGCCTTCTTTCACTTATTGATTTATCTCCAATCTTAAATTTATATAAAAGAGAATCTATATATATTCCTGTTCGTGCATTGTCCGTATTTAATAATTACGAAGAATCAGTACTGTTTATTCAATAGTTTTGCACGGGCTGCTTAATTGTTTTTTGTTGGCATCTCAACTGTGTTCTTTTAAGATGGAATTGTTAAAATAATTATTAGATAAACAGGGCAGAGTGCCTCAATGATTGAAGGTAAGTTTGTCAATTTGCGAAGAGAAGGTCCATGCTGAAAAGGGTATAGCCATTTGCTGTATATAGCCCTTGTAAAAACTTCAAAACCTGGTGATTCTGAGAATGCCTTCAATAACCTTCAAAGAAGAAGAGCATTTATTAATATATATATATATATTGTATACATAATATTATTGATATTGAAATTATTATCAAATAATTTAGGTTTGTCATTAATCTAAGTTTCAAAAATGGAATACTAACCCATGCGAATACGGGGCATAACCTGCAAATTAAATAGTAATTAGATAAATAATTAGTCCGAATAAAAAAATATTGTGGATGACGTTTGAGAATTTATATGAATTTTAAAAAACTAATTGAAATTTTTTATAAGTTTCTGAGAGTAACTATCTAGGAAAATAAAAAAAAAAATATCTGACCTAAGTCATCAAATAATCTTTGACAAAATTAAGTCAATTTATTAAAAATAAATAAATAAATTGTCATGTCGTATTTGGCTAGTATATGCAGACAGCTACCTAATATATTTTAATTTTTGCTGCTAACCGGGTGACTGGATTAGATTGACCAACAAGAAGAATAAGACTTAAATTAATTAATTTGGTTCTTGCTTCTTAACCTTTTACTCTAATGATAAGATACACATGTTTGCACGTAATAATAAACCGTAATAATATACTAATACAACTAGTTGTTCAAATTGCTCTTCCATCTTACCAAATAATAAGGAGACAATATCAAATAATATCCTTAAGGTTTGATCTAATTTTAGGCGAAAAGTCGGTTTACTATTTTAATTAAGTAGACTCGTAACCAGAGGCGGACCTAAAAATAAAATTTACAGGGGTCAAAGGTTAAAGTAACAATTTAAATAAATAAAAATAAACATAAACATAAATATTTATATTAATAAAATTTTCGTTAACTAATACATTTATAATTATCCTCGAAGAAATTTAATATTTTGAAAATATTGTATAATGACTTTATTATCAATACTATCAAATATATCATTCTCTATATACACATTAAGCTATCATTCAACCATCGATCACTTATTCTATTTCGTAAACGATTCTTTACAACATTCATTACTGAAAATAATGTTCTCTCTATACTAGCAGTGGCAACAGTAAAATCAATGCTGATTTTATCAACATATCATAAATTAATGAAAACATTTTATCCTTCTTAGTTTCAACCATCACTCTTGCAAGATCTCCAAATCTCATTCAATTCCAAAAATTTGATATTAGAGCATACATCCAAAATGTAAATATCAAATTGAGAATCAAGTGCTATAAGTTCTAAGACAGAAAAATCTTTTGGATAAAGTTTAGCAAGGTGCATCAATTTTTGTTTATCAAAAGTAACAAAATTTTTATTTGGCCACAAGCATGCCAAACAATTAAGTAATTTGATGTTTACCTCATTGAAACGATTATTCAACTCTTAAAGTAGCATATCTAAGAGAGTATAAAATACTTCAATGCAAGACAATAGTAATTTGTTCCTTTGTAGAGATATCATGAGATTCATCAATCAATATAGAGAATAATGAATCTCCTAAATATTTTTCAAATATCTAATGATAGCATTTACAGTTTTACTTGTAGTTCCACTTACAATGTCTTTCTGAATCTTAGGTAATGTTAATTTGAGATTATTATGAGGCAATTGCAAGTTCAATTGGTGAAGCTACTAGGGAAAAACATGACACCAGGGTTTTTAATTTCTATTAATTTATTCCGTTGACTTGACTAGAAGATGGATGAGAAGATTTTCACTATCCAATGTGAACTCAACGTCTCCTACCAAAAATTTTCTCTATTCATAATGACTTGATTGCCATGAATATATTAAGAGCTTTATTATTACTAGCAGTACGAGCAAGGCAAGTGGTAGTCCAATGGATGAAACCTCTTGAAAACAACACAACACTAGATGGTTCATGAATTTCTATAAATTAATTTTGTTAACTTGATTGGAAGAATATGGACGCGAGTGCTTCTAGGAAGCTAACACTTTCACTTTTAAACGCATATGCTAAGAGCTCTACACGTCTATATAAAGAACTCTTAATATGTCTCAACTCAGTGCTTAAAGTAGCAATCAAGGTTTATTCATCAAAATTTCTAATCATTAATGACGTAAATCAGTCAAGTGGAGTCACTTGACCCCATGTAGGTTGGCCCCTGCCCCTATCGTTTATCCAAAATCATCAATTAGTATTTTTCATTAAGTAATGAAGGAACAAAAGATAGTATTTTGGTAAATAGACAAAGGCAAGTTGATACGAATCGGGAAGGCATTTGAAGCTAATTGGAGTGATTTTCAAGTACCTCAAAATACCATATCGAGATTACTGTTCATCCCTCTTAAAACCCTAATTTTATTACCAAATTAACCCAAAATAACATGCCATTCAACTTAACTACAACTCCTCTCAACATAAACAACAACATCAATGTCAAATAACTTCTTCACAATCAACAATTCAACATAATTCTTCAACAACCATAACATAACAATTTTCACAAGGAAGAGGAAATATAAAACTCACAATACATATAGGTTGCCAAATGATTCAAGCATAAAGGATCTGCATCCACCAACTTGAATTAATCACCATCAATCATTGGCTTGGAATGGATAAAGATGATAGGTTGAGAGAGAGCTCTCCAAACACAAAGTGTTTCTTTTTCATTCAATAATCAAGTCTAAGTAATACAAGAGGAAATGACTTTTAATAAAGAGGCCTTGTACAAGAAAAACAAAAGGATAAAAATGCCCCTCAATTAAACTTACAAACAAAACAACAAAAAGAGCAAAAGTTGAATTTCGAAAGGCTTACGCTTCGGCAAGTCAGAGGCTAACGGCTGCGGCATCGGATGGTTTGAGCTGCGGTGCTGAGCTACTGACTTGGACGAATTTTACAAAATTCTGGCTAGGGCAAAAATACACCAAATTGAAGCCTAAGGCTTCTCAATACAGTTATACATATAAATAGAGACAAAAACAACAAATACAACCTAAAACACTTAATTATAAATGAGATTACATCAATTACCACAAAAAGTCTAAAAGAAAATTCTTCACTTTGGAGGCTATGCAATCCAAATAGTTAGCATATAAGTGGATTTCATTACATCCTAATAAGGAAATTGACCTATTTACCAACTTTGGACTTGTTCGGGTCAAGATTGATCTTGGACGTGATAGGACCGAGACGGAAGGGTGGCCAAAATATATCACAAGTTTTAAGGACGGGCCAAAGGATAATTAGGTAAGGTAACAAAAGAGAGGCATAATAATCTTTTTTCCTCTTTAATTAATGTACCAATTAATGGAAAATGTTAATTGATGATTTTGGGTAAAGGTTAAGTGTCTAGTTGATTAAGATGACAAATAGGTTTTCTGCTTAAAATTAGATCAAACCTTGAAGGTAATGTTTGATATTATCCCTAATAATTATATTAATCTTCACACTAATCATACAATTTTTTTAATATATATATTTTTTTCTATTTTTCTCAACCGTTTAATCGAAGGTTAATTTTGAGTGTGATCAATATTTTTTTCTATTTTTTTCAAAACTAACTTGATATCTTTTCATTTATCAATACTAGATTAATATTACTTGACCAATTCAAATCAAACTAACCCGTTCTTTCATATGTTATGCATTCTTGTTTCTATGTTTTTCATCTCATCACTTGAAAAGATATTGGTAGAACGATGTAACTATCAGGTATATCAATGCGGCACGGTCCAGCTACGTAGCCAGAGCTCTTGGACGATTGAAGGGTTATTTTCCAAACCGACTGTACATGATAAATTCGAAATGGTACTGTATCAACATCGGCCAGGTATATATCTACACTTATTTCCATTTCGCCTTCAATGCATGYGTGCATGCACCAAACCTAATATTGCAATTACAAGCAGAGCCCACAAGTGATGAAATTATATTATTATTCATATGGGCTCTTCACGGAGTTCATAACAAGAATCTAAGCTTGACCGTCTTCTCACTTTCTCACACTCTCAACATACGATAAACTTTGATTTTGCAATTTTTATTGGTTTGATTTTGAAAGTTTCCCGTATAACCAATGCAATAACCCATTATGTTTTCCATTCAAATTTCGAGAGATGAACTGAAAGGTGGACAACCCACATGCTAGGTTATGGATAAGAAAGATTTCTCAGCCATATATATGTTATAATTATTAAAGCTTATTAATGTATTTATTTGTGAGTGTCGTGATGTGCATAGCACAACCACCTACTGTTATTTTACTTGATAAACGGCCGACATATGTGCGTTATTAGACTCATTTTTTCTTTCATAACTTTATTCTATACTCTTCATCATTTTAATTCGAGTTATAGGTAGATATTTATATATTTATGAGTTGCTCCACGAGCAAAGAGTTCTTGCCTAAACTGAATCAGATTATAAAGAAAGTCCAAGCGAGACGGCTTTGATTTGATATAAGGTTTCCCTGTATGTCATTTTTATCATTTTTTTAGGTGCCGAAATTTACTTTAAAAAATACAAACAAATCAAACGTTTTCTTGTACATTCACATCATTTAGATAACGCGATAGAGAGGTTTATCTACTGATTTCTCTTTTCTTTCTGATTTTTTTTGTTTTTTGGTTTTTTAATAATCATCTTAATTTACTCGATACAATTGGAGACAATTTTTAAAAAATAACCATGTTGGAAAAATTTAGATTTCATAAATACACAACAACATAAGGTAAATTTTTTTTTAATTTTTGATCTATAATTCTCGACAGTTTGACAACTTTTTTTAAACTCTCAAGCTAATGGTTTTTAGTACTTTGATAACAAAAAACTTTTGTTTCTCTGTCGAATTGCAGTCATGCTATCCAAATTTTTTTCACGTGAATTTTTTTTAATTATATTGAATATTTATGATTTTTAATAGATAACTCATTTTAGTATTTCACATACAACAAACTCATGCAACCTACATTATATAACTTAAAGAGGTAAAATATCATCAAATGGATAAAGAGAAAATAATAAAAAAGAAAATTATGATAAATGCCATAATCATCTATGTGCAATATGTGATTGTATATTTAAAATTATTATTTAAAAGTATCACTATAATCAACGCAAATAAAAAAAAAAATAGATGCTTTATTTGGATAAAAAATATATTAAAAAAGGGTCATTCATAATTTTAATGATTGGATTCGCGAGGTGGGTTTTACCCTTGTCCGTCACTATAATGATAAAGTGAATGTTGCGTAAGCAAAGAAGCACAAGCACATGCTAAACGCACGTGTGGCCACACCCTCTGAGACAGACTGCTTGAAAGTAACATTTTCTTCTTCAAATCTATTTATTATTTATTAGGATACTAATTTGTTTAATATATTCAATAATTGATAATTTTAATTGGTTATTAGAGAGTTCAAAATACAAATTTGATTTATGTAAAGACAGTACAGTCAGTGACGGAGCTTCTTTATGGCCAAGGGGGGGCCATGAGAAAAAAATTACTGTTTTTATAAATAAAAAATTAAAAAATATATATAATTTTACCTGTTGGCCGCTCTCAAAAATATAAGTTTTTCTTTTAGCCCCCCCAAAAATTTCTTTCAAGCTCCGTCACTGAGTACAGTACGGGCAGTTGTGATTTTTGTGGTTGAAATTGTCGATGACGTGTATTGGTAAAAGAAAAGATTTCATGTTCATCAGCAAGATCGGAATTTCATGCATGGTTTCTCTGATAAGAATAAAGGGGTTCTCAAATCTCACTTCATACACAGCGTGAATAAATTACTTGAAAATGATTATTAAAAAATAAAAAATTTATAATTGACAAACCTAAGAAACAAAATAATTAGCGATATTTATTTATAGTTTCATAAAACATACTTTACTAAGAAATAGATCCTCGTTAGTAAATAAGAATATAATCTCAACTAAACTAAAAAAATACCAAATATAAATCCTAATAAAAATAGAAAACTATCAATTGAGAAAACAACCCTAATTAATAATACTCCCAATTTAGGAAGTTAAAAACCCTAATTTATTCAAATCCCTAAAAATCAAATTAAATCCCTAATTTTGTTCCTAATCTATCCTACGTCGATTATTGCATATAATTAAGCCAATAAAACAGCCAGCAACTAGATTTCCCAAGAAAAAAAAACTTGAGTTTAAAAAATTGAAATACCTGTAATATGTAAAAAACAAATATATTTTATCAAAGTTATATATCTTTTTTCATGTCTATAAAAGTAGTGTACTTTAGGGGTGATTTGCTCTTTTAATTTTTTATTTAAATTGGGGTGTTTAGAATGGATTTAGGGGTTCACAGAGTCCAACCCATATCATATGCATAAAAGCTTCAAACATATTAAACTAATCCTATATTAAATAAGAATCGACCGTACAAGCATTTGGCCAGGTTCATTAATGAGAATTAATATATAGAATCAAAACTATTAAAAAAAATAAATTATCATATATTAGTTATGATTTATCATATTCGAAACCTCTTAATGTTTTCCATTGACTTGTAATGATCATTAATTAACAACTTTCAATCTAGTAAAAATAAATTTCAGAATGCATTAAAATGATATTGTATTCATACTTTCTAATATGGTAAAAATTTTCTGACGTAAGAGTTAGCTCCAGGTAACGGTGCTCTTTCTATTACCAGTATAATCCAAAAACCTGAAAGAAGCTTTTTAGAGAAGAAAATATTCAATAACGTGTGTGTTCCATGCATGTTCATATATCACACTCCATAATTGATAAGATATATTTGCATAATTGTAAATAAATAAATAAATGCTTCGAAGAATCTTGTTTATTTGATATATACTCCAAAATACTGGTCAACAAAACCTCATGACCAATGCAAGTATACCCACATTTCATTCTGAGGATTGCTGTTGTCTTTCAGAGAACTTTAGATATAAATCTTTGCGTATATAATGTGTGAACCACCAGAAGCTCTAACATGGTTCATGAATTTGCATTTATTGTAACTGATGCTGCAATTGCAGGTTTTTAATGACCATTCTGGGTAACTAATACAAAACATATCTTCATGAATGCACACAGGAAAGGACTTTTATATGTAAACTTAAATTTAACCTTACAGGTTACTATCAAATGAAAGCAATCAGGCCTTGTTGAATTGTCAAATTGCAGAAGCCTTATAACCATGTGATGCTGTTTGGGAATCTTAATGTGGGTGAGAGCAGGTTCCAAGATAATGATAGGATTATTATGAAGTACCTGTGAGCATTATTAGCTTTATCATTCCATAACCAAACGATAGAGATGGAAGATGAAGAATCTCGACAACAATTTGCCATTAATAATTAACATCATTATTGTATTTGTCCCACATTCTGTTGTAATTTTCATATGCATTTGTCTTATCCTTTTGTTTTTAAAACTAAACCACACACATAAGTCAAGTTCATTTCTGCAAAGACAACTTCTGAGACATTTTCAATCACATCTATG
>JANKKB010029258.1:0-21185 GCA_026225775.1 Bursera palmeri | reverse complement strand
ACAGATGCTTTTTTTGTTTTCCAGTCTTAATGTCTAGCGTTATATCAGACGTGTTTGATAGTAAATAAAAAATCTTATAATTGTATCAAACACAGTGCTCGACATCATCGAGGGCACATCCCTGATCTTTAAAAACCAAGTTAAGAAAGGCGATAGACATTTATGTAACTTTCAAGCCAAAAAGGTCTTGTACCTAAATTTTTGGAGAGTGAATCATTTATCAAAGTTCGTCCTAATTTTGGTTAAAAAATCTAATTTTTTCAAACAAATAAAATAATTAATCATGGTCACTTAAATTTACCACCTCTATTTATTTCATATCATATCAATTTGTTTAATATATTAATATATATAAATATTTTTAAAAATAAATATAATATTTTCCTTAAATACAAGTAGGTGAAATTTTAGTCTTATAAATCCGTTCGATTTTTTTTTTATGCTCATAATATATGTTAAGAAATTAGATTCAATTATAGCATAGTATTTAAACTATTTTTTAGCACGTTTTTTATGAATAAGGCCTTCATCTTTTTCAATATTTTTATACATAACTTAAGTCTTAAATATTTTATAAGTCCTATAAAAGGATTTTGCAGAAATATACTTCTCATATATTCAAAAGTGTTAGCTTTCCAACTCCCCATCGAAATTCTTTACTTATAATACTACACCCTTTTGCTGAGTTCAAGTTCAAGTTCAAATAATTTAGTACTTTAGGCACCATCTTTGATGAACTCCAAAATTTTATTTTTTTCTGCAAGCTTTTTCCCAGAAAATACGCTTTCTCATTCACATAGTGCCGGCAGTCTCCAAGATCATGTGCCTAGAAATCAATGTTATGCACGCCGAGCAACTAACTGATCAAGTACATTCATTTTGATATTCGATATATACGGAGACAAATGTGAGTATACGAACTGAGCTTCCATAGATCTTCATCATGTTTTATAATCATAGTAAATGGGAAGACATTCCAAAATTTACTCGTAGTTTAAGGAAGTTACATTATTAAACTAAGTCAAGCACAATTAGAATAATATTGTAACTCATCATGATTCTCATATAGTTAGATGTTGAATGTGGTAGCCGCATTTTCTTGAGACCAACCCTCTTGTACTTGGCTGATATAATTTTGGGATTTCTAGGCCACTTTCTGAGTTGGAAACTAACTGAAAAGTACCTTTAATCACATAGGCTGAACAGCCTGTGTATAGAATAGCTTATATTTATATTGATCAAAACAAGGGCATGCATTTGATTAATTTTATTGCCTTCAAATGGAGGGGAGGGAGGGGACGAGGGATTAGTATATTCAGGGTTAGGGTGGTTTCTTTGTTATCAAGGCACTGAAATGGAGACCATCATGACTTGCTTCTTCTATTGCAGTTTCTGGAAATAAAGATACAAACTCTTCATTTACCAATTTTGGAGATTTGAGTTCTCTATACATCAGAATTCAGATCGTTTCATTTTGACCAGTTAAAGTGGTACATCACCGTCCTGGAAAAGAAGTGTGGTCCATCTTTGAACATAAATAATCTATGATTCATTTATAAAAGAAGAAGCAAAAAGAAAAACTGTTGATGTTGGGATTTTGAAGGCTTTTTGAATGAGAGGGTTTTTGTCCGAGTCTGAAAATCAATTAGAATTATTTGCAGTAACAGTTGTTCTCAACTAAAATTAAAATCATTTGATCGAGATATAGTCTGCATTGAGATTCAATTCGCACCCATTTGTGTTGGAAAAGAGTCCTGAAAAGTCCTTTACTAAATCACAAGTTTACCCATCCTTTTATACAACCCGCGACAACATTGGATTAATATCTAGCGAGTAGTTAGCTCAATTATCTGACTTGATGTTTGTTACATATAAATAACACAATTCACTCTCTCTCTTTGACTCATTATAAATAATAGTCTCATGTGCAGCTAGAGGTCCAGGTAGCCGGGTTGGATGTGTCACTCCTGCAACACCTGAATTCTAACAGGCTGCGCGCATCTTTTCTTTTGACCAATTACCACACAAACATCCCATTCAAATTCGGACGCTCTGTGTTGGTCCAACATGGATTCACAACTCCAAAACAAAACACTCTGCAAAACTGGGAGGAGGCCCCCAGAAACAAATTGCACCAGCCCTTTTTGTTTCTTCTGCTCCATGAATGAGCCAATCCCATCTCACAGAAGAGTAAAAATCGCCCGTTGCTTCAAAGAAATGCCTCTTAGAGACGACCAAAAGCATGTCTTGGTCTTGAGCGGGCTCTTTAACGTCGCCGTCAATCAACCGGATGATCCGGAATTCCCATCTCTTGGCATATTTCAATGCATGTCGAAACTTATCAAGAGAGGCGTCGATGATAAGGAATGGTTTCTTCGAGATCAGAACATGTATATTCCGTACTATGCGGCGCACATCATTGGTTCATATACCATGAACAATGCTCATTTGGCAGAAAAAGCTGTTAAATCCGGTGTACTTTTGCCGTTAATGGAGCTTTTAAGAGGAAAGATCAGTTGGGTCGAGCAGAGAGTTGCAGTTCGTGCGCTGGGTCACCTTGCTAGCCATGAAACAACCTTTGAAGCTCTTGCTTTGCATGAAGTGGAGATCATAGAATTGGCCAAGGAAATAGCTTGCAATTGCTTTGAAGTGGTCTATGAAAAGTTTCTGGGCGAGAAAGGGAAGAAGAGAGTGAAGTATCACCGCAATCTGCTGACAAGAGGGCTTGGAGGGTTGGATATAGAGAACAGAAAGGCTGAAGAATGGGCTAGTCAACTTCAGTGTTGGTCTCTCTACCTCTTGAATTGCTTTGCACGCAAAGAGAGGTCTCTTAGCCTTATCTGCAGCAAAGATTTCTTGAAAATTGTGTGTAAAATGTGGGGCGGGTTAGCAAATCAAACTTCACCTGCTGGAATTGGTTTGATCAGAACACTTTGTCACACCAAAAGTGGAAGAGAAGGTGTAGCAAAGTTGAAAAAAGTGATAAAGAATCTCTGTAACGTCGCAAGATCTTCAGATGATTGGCAGTTTCTAGCAATTGATTCTCTTCTGTGTCTTCTCAAAGAACAAGATACAAGATACCAAGTTATAGATACTGCAGCTTTGTTTATTGCTGATTTAGTTGAACTGAAAACAGTCATAAAGGGAAAAAGACTGGGAGAAGCAATCACACAGACGCTTTTACAAGATTACCATAAAATCAAATACGGTAACTTGAAGTTGAAGAGCAAGAAAGCTGAGAGAGCACTAGAGGAAATATGGGAATTGAAGGTGGAGAAAAGGAAGAAAGAGAAGCTAATGTCAGAACAAGAAATAAGACAGAAAGAACTCTTTGTGGGTATGTTTAAACAAGAAGGAAACCAAGAATTCTGGTCAGGTTACATTGAAAAGGCCGTGATAAAGTATACTGAAGCTCTTGATTTGTGCCCACTAAAGATGAGAAAGGAGAGAATTGTGCTTTATAGCAATAGAGCTCAGTGTTATTTGCTGCTAAAGAAGGCGGAAGCTGCCATCAGTGACACAACAAGAGCTCTGTGCCTATCCAGTAGTGCGATCTCTCAGAGTAAGAGCCTGTGGAGAAGATCACAGGCTTATGACATGCTAGGATTGGCCAAAGAGAGCTTGATGGACTGCTTAACGTTCCTCAGTAGCCGCATGAAATCCAAGCGCACCAAGCGTGTTAAGATCCCCTACTACGCAGCACTTATGATCAACAAGCAAATGAATGTCACGTGGCCGTTTAACAGTGCCAAGTCCAAAATGTGTGATAGACTTAAAGGAAAAGTAGGACAATCCGACGGACAAGACCGAGTCGATGACATGGGAAAGAACAAAAAGAGTGGTAGGTTCTATTTAGTTTAGATTATTTATTATTGTCAGATTCAAGTATCCAGGTAAATGTTTAATGCATTTGCTTCTTGACCCTTCTACAGATATTATAGAAGAGCTTTTGATTGAGAACAAAGGGAAGAGAAGAAAAGCAGGGGGGGCCGGAAGGAGGAGAAAAGGTGTTAGAGTCGTGGTTGGATTCACGAACATAGGGATGAGTTGAGAGTGAGTTAGTCATTGTAAAGTGCTACGCATTGCAAAATTGAGAGGGAATAGAAAATGATCAAATGTAATCATCGGGTCTTCAGTAGCCGTCTGATTGTACATCAATCATTGTAAGTTAAAACAAGAACAAAATCTTAGGTTTCAGTTTCAATCATTAAGGAATGCTTTTATGCATTAAAAGTTTGTTTTATTGTCTAGTAATAGTTTGATTAAACAGAGAAAAAAAAAAAAAAAAAACTTTTAAAGGCGTGCACTTTCAAGTATGTATTTCACTCAAAAAAATCTCCATTAGTTTAATAAGCTTGGTCGGCGAAAAGGTTGTTCTCGGTGTAACCTTATTGGTTATTTGGTTCCACCTCATGTGTATCAGGTACAAGCCTAACCCCACCACCTCTTGCTGATAGTGTACATTGCATGGACGATTATAAAGCATCCCACAAATCTAACAAAAGTCATTAATAGATTTGATATCGTACCTAACTCACAAATTATGCTTTAACAAGAGAACCTAATCACTAAAATAATGATTAAAATATAGCAATATCCCAAAAGTTACATTACTTTTTTTTTTCTCATTCAACTCGCAGTGTTAGGTAATTCTGTAGTTGAATTTTGGGGATAGGCAAACCACAATCACATAGAGACCCACCCGATGTCCTGAACAACATTTCAGATAAGAAATTAAAGAAACAGTCGTCGCATATCAACTATTCATCTCGCTAATTGTTGACTTCCAGATGATTTAGTTTTCGGGGAAATTACAATAACCCCCCAATTAAATTTAAAGAAAACACTTAGTCCCACACTTTTATTAAACTAACACTTACCCCCTAAATACCCTTAAAAAACTAACACTTACCTCCCAAATATTTGGGGGGTAAGTGTTAGTTTTGAAAAAACAGTGACAATTTTCTGGGGGATAAATGTTAGTTTAGTAAAAGTGTGAGGTTAAGTGTTTTCTTGAAATCTAATTGGGGGGTTAGAGTAAATTCCCCTTTAGTTTTCTATAGAACGTTGCTACAGCAACAGTTCAGTATTGTGGCCGTGTAGATAGGCAACTGATGCTAGATTCTGGAGCAAAAAACCAACCACTGATAAAAACATATAGTCAACTTCTTCAAGCCATTGATTATGTCACATTGAACACATTCTCTAAACATGAAAAAGGAGCGATTTATATCTTCACATAAATGAGGACGACCGCAATTGTAGAAAAAAGACAAATAAATAAAAAAAGAAGTATAGTTAGTACATTGATGCTATACAACACATACACGTATACAACAATAAGCATATATGAATAGTAAGTCAAATAGTCCAGATCCGAGGGATCCAAAAGAAAACCAGTCCATGAGGGCTGAAAGACCAATAGCTTGACACATTTCGCTTTCCCAAAAACATTCTGCATCAAGTTTAAATTAACAAAGGAAAGACTATTAGGTCAACATTCACATAGAGAATGAAAATAAAGAAAACTTCGTGGTGCTCTATTTTTATTAGTAACGAAAGCATATCTTCAGAGCCAATCATAGATGGAATAATTTTTTTATTTTATATTTGTGCATGACGAAATTGTCACTTCATGAGTGCCCTAAAAGGGTAATTTTAACTTTTGTTTACAGTAACATCCGAACCCTGCGGTTTTAAAAATTTCAAAAAGCCCCAAACTAGTGATTATCCTTTCTCCAACTATTTACACCCACGAACAACTAATACACTGCATTTGTACTGCATTTGTATTTGAATTATAGTTATCATGGAGTAAAAATCTAATTGGTAGGAAAATGATTAAAAAAATAACAAAGCACAAATAAAATAAAAATTAAAAAATGTTTATACTTAATAAAAGTGGTGAAAGGAAAAGGTATTTTTCAGACAGTAAATAGCTTGACAAAAGGATAGTTGGGTGCACCAGGGTTAAATAAATTATCACAAACCTCGTTAAGGAAAAATAAAACGGGCTTAGTGAAATAAAGAAAAGCTAGTGTGCTTTAAAAGCATATATTAACACCTTAAAAGTGAAGTACTTTTGTAAACAATTCATTAAACCACATGTTAAAGACCATAAAAATTACATATTTTTATATACAACTCATTAAACAACCTCAAAAAATTGTATTATCACTGTATTCAATGTACACAATTTTAGAGATGGTTTAGTCATTGTTGTAATGAGAGTACTCTTAACATGAGCTCGTATAGAATATTAAAATCATGTAGAGAGTCTTAGGACACACCTAAGACCACCTATATAGAAATATTACAATGTTATCATTTTTGTTATATCTTTGAGATTATACCATTAATCAAACCGTGACTTTTTTCCTTACGAGAGAATCTAGAATATCACTGAGAAACCAACTTAGCATGTTGATGTGGTAACTCAAACCAATCATCAGTAAAAATGTGAAATAGGAGAAAACTAAAAATCCATTTTTATATTTTAAATTTAGAACTTCGGTAGAATTCACAGGAGGAGAAGTTATAATTAAAGCTTTAATTTAATGAATAGGATAGAAAAAGTAATTTAAAAATATGGAAGTTTTAATAGAACTCCTACTTATCCATTTGTTATTGATTTGAGGTGCCACATCAATATGCTGAATTGATATCCTATGGTATTCTAGACTTTCTCCTTACGAATGCATTTTTTGGACAAACCAGGGTAATTATGAATTGCTGTGGATATCAAATTGCCCCTAATGTTTACTCATCAGACCAAATAACGTAGTTTACTTACCTCTTCAAGAGTTAAGAGGACCTCAATCATCATATGAGCTCAGAGCAGCAACAACCGATCCAGTTGTCACAAAAGTTGATGCCACGTCCGGATAATCTTTCCAAGATGTTGTAACCTTAAGTGATGGATACAACCAACTTTTAACAGAATCCACGAAGGAGTTAGAATCAAAGGTCAAAATGGCTTCCCAATCCACCTGTACACCTTTTGGGATTTTCCCTGAGAACTCCATATTAGCAGCAAGGAACAAGCCTAGCAAGACCACGAACCCAACAGCAGCAGAGCCTCTTGATAGTGGCATAAAATTGTACCTGAAAAGCAATTTAAATTAATTTGCCGAAAGAATCACAAGTGATCAGTGCACAAAGAAATCATTAGCAGGAACTAAGTGTGAGATCTTATACCAGTAATATGTCATCCTTAAGATAGCATCTCTCACATTTTCAAGAACACCGAAATCAGTAGACCCATAAGTTTCACCACAATATGCATTGCATAGAGCCTGCAAGCTCAAAATTACTCACATTTAAATGTCAAGGACAATTAATAGAGACAGTAAGGTAGAGAAATTCTAAAATAGAAATCTAGGCTGCACTGAGGTTATTGATTCAACTTCCTGAATCTGATGCATTGAATGATAAACTGTAAGCATTTTCTAATGCTAGAGGCCTTCAAGTCCACAGTCCAGCATATTTCCTAAAGATGCAATTTTACAGTTGCATCCAAATATTCTACTTTAGCACTCATGAGAAAAAAGTACAAATACACACTGCAGACCATAATTCTAAGAAAGATTCTTTAATACACTTACTGAACAATGAATTCAAAGAATCAGCCAGCTCATTGGGATAGCTGAACTCGCATAACTATAAGATTACATCATTGTTGTCAGTGTCAGAGCCTTATATCAGTGCTGCAAAGGATTACGCTATGATAGGTTCCTAGAAGGACAACAATAAGCTTCAACTCTAGTCATTTACTTTCATTTTAAGTATCCAATAGTCCGCTCATTTTGAAATTTTAAGTTCAACTGAGTTCTCAAAGCTACACAGAGATAACACCATAAAAAGGTATACAAACTCCAGATGATGTTTACATAGGACTCAACACCTTTTATGCCAATTCAAATGATGATTTTTCATATGTTCGGGTTATGTCTATTTTAGAAACAGCAGGAAATATTTTCAAAAAGAGTTAGAAGAGTTTAACAAGCTGAAGAAAGATATTGGCGACGCTGCACACGTTAACCAAGAAAGAATTGCTAGCCAATAACAATGAGTAAAAACTGTAATATTATGTTTGACATCTAGCTTAACTTACTTCCCATGCCACGGTCATTTCCGCATCAAAATCCTCCCATCTAGAAGGTGTACAAGGTGTTCTAATGGCAAAATCAAATCCTGATTCTCCCCTGGAAGAATTTTTTGACCACCAAATGAGAGAAAAAGGTATATTCCATAAACAAACTGAAAATATAAACAATTAAACAAGAGGGAAAAGCCAAAAAGCTGCAATTTAACAACAAAAGAAGAATCAAATTTTACATTTTGACTAAGGTAATCCTCGTCCCTTCAAGCTGCTTCCTGAAACAAGCACAAATAAACAGAAACTATCAAGACAAAAGATTCAAATACCAAGAAAATATGCTTTAGTTTGCAGGCAAAGTTACCCCTCAAAGGCAGTACTGTTGCACCAGGTAGCCAACCAGAAGTCCTCACCAACAACTTTGTATAGATCATCACAGGTTTTTGCATGAATTATCTGTACACGATAACATCAGTAAGTCTTCCTCAAAAACATTAGCTAGATGGATTTCTGATACGTGTTTGAAATTCTAACAAATTAAATAATTTGATACCTAGAAATCCATTGAATTTCTTTATTTACCAAGTTCTAAACTTAAGAGTCCATCTCCATACCCTACAACCCTACTAGACATAAAACTTGTAATATAGATTTGCATCCCAAATAGGCAACCCCAGAGGATTTGAATCTTGATCTCATGGTCACAACCAAAGGCTTTTATCGCTAAGCCCAACCTTTTTTGGGTCTTATAAAGGTGAAATTCATGTATAGTTTGACCAAAACTGTTTCCTTTTATGCATTTGCAACCCTACAATGATACTGTAGACCAATTTAAAGGGATGTAACGCATTTGTTTTGGGGACAAAATGTCACGGATTCAAATCCTATCATCCCTACCTATTACTACTCAGGGGAGCAGTAACGAGAAATCCATCTTAGATCAATTCAATTTGGATGGACAGCATCCTAAAATATTTGGGTTTCATTTAACTTGTTGCAATGGTTGTTGAGGAAGAAGAGAAAAATTATAGACAATTCATTAGAATGTTTTGCATGTAGTGAAATTGAATCACTAACAGGTTTTCGAACAAAACATTCAATTATATTCACACACAATTCCTAAAATTTATGCTAACCACAGCTAACTCACAAGGCAGAAAAGAAATGCAATCATTGTTTAGGAAGCATTTAAACTTTCAATAAGAAGCCTACTAGCATACCTTCGCAACTGACCAATTTGGGGAAAAAAAAAATCATGAAAATCTACAATTTCTTAATTAGAGAGGGATATGGCTGACTTCCAGGTAGGAGTAAAGCCCTTGTGCTAAGAAAAAAACAATAATGGATGAAAAGAATCCAAAAAGACTACAGAGGTACTCACATCTTGCAATTTCCCATCTTTGGAAAGATCAATAACGTCATCTGTCTTGTTATGCACAAGCTGTTTATCTTTCATGATGGTCTTTGCAACATCTAACGTTCTACAGCATTAACAGTCATGAGTATTGGAAAAAACCCTTTTTCATGGTGCAATAGATCTGTTCTTTACCTTTCATAATTTGGGAAGTAACGCACAACTTTTGCTTGACCAAGAATCATTGGTGTGTGAGACCCAAATCCAGAATTAAATTCTTCACTGAGTTGCATTCACCCCCATGGAGAACCAAAACCAAAACAAGACAGGAGTTAATTCTCATATCCAGTTGAGAAATCATTTAAAAAAAAGTGACACTCATTGAAACATCACCAAAGTGCGCATCCTAGGGGTTAAACTATATGATCCCTGGCCCAGCTCACATAACCAAAATTGCAGATAAATCCAGTTTCTTTTAGCATTATCATATAATCTAACTCAATCTGATGAAGTAACTCAATGTATTAGCAGATGACCATAAAATTCACTTCAATTAGCTTTAATCAAAATATTAGGTAAAACAAGAATTGCAAACAATGCAAAAATGAGTTGCTTCTAGTTGGATATAATGCTTTGATCCCTAGAAACAAAAATAAAAATGTTAAGTTTCAAAACAACAAATTTTGAGATTAAAAATATGCTTAACATATAACATGAAATTCATAACAGATGGGGGAAAAGCAATATGATAAACTACAAAATGTAAACAAGCCACAAATAACAATAACACAATCAAGTCATGCTGATACACTAATCCATGAAGATGGAATACCTTAACTTGTTAACCCACACAACAGGGTCACAAGGTTCAGAAATCTGCCTCCATTTAACAGCCAGCGAGTATACATCTTGCCATGACATGGTGGGACGACCGGATGATCTTTCTTCTGTAATGCCATATGATGATGTATCTGAGGAACTGCTCGTAGTACAACAAGCACCACCTCTATTCTGGCTGGCAATATTGAGTCTGTCTTTTCTCCGGGATCTCTTTCCACCTTTTGTTGAAGTTCTATTGGAATATTTCCATTCTGATTGCATAGAACGCCAAATTTTTGAAACCTTTTGTGCAATTTCAATAGCAGCTAATCCCGCCATGCGATGCTGACACATAATAGAAGAAGAAACGTATTAGTAACTACAAAATTGCATCTAAGCAGAGTATGAAGTAGAAAATTGCTGAAAATTCAGCATGTAAATTGATAGATATAACTCTCTCTCACTCACTTCTTTAAAAAAATTTACTGAAAAATTTGATACAAGTTCCCAACTGCTAATCTACCTTTAATCAAAAGGTACAAAGACTTGCTTGGCTGGCAGAATTAGTCTCATCTTTCAACTTAAAATATTATTTCTGGATCAAGCAAGATGAAATAGTAGGAAACTTGCATAAAACTTTTACGTCAAAATTTTAACTTAACTAGGCTAGGGGAGGGTATTTCTAAAGCAAAAAATACATCAAACTATACACAGTTTAATATCAGAAATTGTCAACACCCTACACACTATAACAGAATGACACCTCCCCCCACACAACATCCTACTTAGTACATCTTAAGTCATGAACCTAATGGGTTATTTGAGGCATAACCTTCCACACCACCAATTAATGTCAGAAACAACTCCAAATCATCATATGGCATGGTTGGAGAGGATTTCCAGTAGTCTACACTTCCATCCTAAATTATCAACCTTCATCGCTGCCCAGGGAAATGACTAAAAGATAGCTTCAGAATAACACCTAAAAGTAATTCTTCTTTATTTATTTAGAATGCATCTTTGTTCAAACAAAAACCCACAACAATATAACATCTATAAGACTATAACCAATTTAAAACCAATGAAAGAGCTAAATTAACAATAAAACACCATTAATTCTCAATGAATCAGGATCAATTATTCAAATAATTGAATAGAGAACAGAATCATGATTGACAACACACACCCTCACAAACAGAAGTTAATGTGCATATGATTAGAGGCTGTGAGAATTTGCTGAGCAAGTATCGCTACAAAATAAACCATAAATTTGAAAATAAATTATTTTACTTATTAGCATCCAAAATCAGATGCTTAGGACATTATAGGTGCCAAGACAACTGAGAACTCACCACCTTCCAGTTTACAACATATCTAGAGACCTAAGAATGTTCAAGGCCAAATGAGAACTTGCGAAATTTTTATATTTCCTGTAAGGCTATATATGTGTTTACATTAAGTCTTTAAAAGAGAATAAAGTTCCATAACATAATGATGGGAAGATTATAAGTAGACACAAAATACAGAGGGAAAGAAGAACATCAAAGTAAGACGGAAAGAAGTGATTATGAAAATAAATTACCTGACGCCTATTGGATAAGAAGCCAGGACAATCATATTGGATCTTCTGGCCAATTGAGTCAGCAGCCAGCAGAAGAGCAGTTTTCTGCTTTGTCATAGCAAAATCTTGCTTTCTAAGCTTACCTTTCTTTAGAGAATCACGCAAAGGAGGCTGTCTGTAAACCTTTTCACATACATTCTTGGGGTGCAATCTTTTGCACCAATACTCCTGAAAGTCCCATAAACACATGGAAACAGCATAAGAGAGAAAGCATTTGTAATTTATAGAATTTTCAACATAGATAGATTTGATGTTTGAAATCATCATAAATTCCACAATAATGCAAACTTGTTCTGGGACCTGGAGAAAGTATCAATCAACTACCTCCATACAGAGTCATGTCAGGACACACCGATCAACTTAAAGACAACACAACCTACAGACTTTGGACCAAGGTGCTTTTAACAAGAAGCTCAGTGAACATAAAGATATAACGTAGTAACATTTTTTACTTTTGATAGGCTGTCTCAATTGTTCATCCTTTCCTCTTTTTTCCTTGCGCCAGGAAACATATAAAATTTCAATAATCCCGTCATTTATTATTTATCTGGAATTTGTGCATGTAGCAGGCACATCTTTATTGCCTTGACAAACTTCAAAATTTTAAAAAATTCCAGAAGTACATAGCACAATAAGGTGGCCTAAATCTTGAGCGGAAATTGGTAAAGCAATAATGATTATGAGATAAGGATCACCAATCAAAGAAATCATAATTATCAACATATAGTACCTTAAAGAGTGGATCAATATCTCCATCAATGTCATACCAGCAAAAGTCACTGTTGATTTTAGAAGCTGTGTATAAAGCAATCTCCTTCTGCAAAAGAAGAATGATTATTTAGAGACCAGGGCCAGCACTGAGTTCAAATAAGAGTGCAATTTAGAAATAATTCTTTCATGATCGTTTTTCTACCAGCCAAATTTCCTTTCTTATTAATTTCACCATACTTACACTCATAATGACATGTGAGAAGGGAGGGGGAAGCGGCAGGGGAGAATTCTTGATGGTACATACAGGGTAAAGAATACTGATATTCAAACATATTGTGTCTGTATACATGAATATTTAAAAGGTTTCTATAGGCATCAAGCATAAAAGAAATCTGTTAAAACTTTTTTTGAATGAACAGATTCTTACTGCAAACGCCTTACCATCAGCTGACTAAATATACCATGTTCTCTTTCTACAAAAAGACTAATACACTCTACGCCTCAAAGATTAGTCCACTTCTTCTTTTATAGTGATTCCATACAAAAGTGGGGGATTAGAAAATCAAATGTAACTTATATCTACTATAACACTGCCATACAGCACTCACAAGCACCAAAATTCATCAGCTATGCAAAACAAGTAGCAAAGAGAGGACAAAAATTGCACACAGCCAGATATAAGCATTGTGATTCTTTTTTAAAGAGACAACATGGGATTCATGGTTCAAGAAAAGGATCTAGGGATCTAGGTCGCACCAATGGAGATATAAATTATGAAAAGACTAGCAATACTGACATGCATTAGGCATGAATAATCCAACCAATATGTAATAGCTTACCTAGACAACAAAAATAATTTGAAAAAATACACTTTGGTACATCTATTAGTATTATATGCATAATACCAAATTAAACTAAACCTGATAAAATGCCAAACATTGAAGCACAAATTTCTCCATTGAGTCCAGTTCCAAATCCAATGCAGCATCATAGTCCTTGACCTGCAACCTTCATCTCTAAGTTGGGAATTTAATGCAAACAGCAGCATATATGCAGCCTAATAATCTAATCAAGCAAAGTATTAAAAAAAAAAAAAACTTTTCATTACCGCATCTCCGTATTGCCCAATAGCATGGTAGCAGGAACCTCTCAAGTACAAGCACTCAATGTTTGAGGTCTCAATGCTTAATCCAGTAGATAAATCTTTGATTGCCTTCCTGGAACAGTAAATTGAACAGTTAAGAATAGCTGTAGAACACATGGCTAACGGTGAAACAACATTAAACAAAACCAACTTCTATACCTGGTAGAGTTAAAAACTTAATATTGACCACTACAGCATCTAATCTAATTATGAATAACATGTTTTTAATTTCCATACAGCATTCCCATTGGTCACCGAGGAAAATTTGAATAAGAAAAGTAAATGTAAAAGATGGAATTTGTCTATACCTTTAACAAGTAAGTTCAGACTGGACACATATAAATGTTGCCCCTTCAGAGTTGTGCAAAAAGAGAAATTTAGAAACTGTATGGATGTAAATGATTCATCCTACAAAGTCTAATCAATCAATTTAAGTATCCATAAGGATGCATAGATTGGGAAGGGGTATTGAGTCAGCTTGTAAATTAAGAAAACCATTTTTGTTTACAGTACACAGACAGTCTCAAAGGTTAACTCTATCCTAGATAGCCATTTTCAGGGTAGTTTTGTATCTTTCATGGACATATGGTCTAACATTATTTAATCTTATTGCAATTTTTTTTACTGGTTTCCACAAAGAGTAGCTGTAACCTTAATGTTCAGAAATATCAGATATCTTTTCCTGCCTCATGATGCAAGTTCTGTGGATGCCACATTGCAAGCATAGTGAATTATCCTTCAAGCCAAGGATTGCATGAGATATTGTCCACTTCTCCTCGGGATCCATCCATCTATCTGTTTCTGTTTCCCAAGACCCAGATAATTAAAACTTATTTCAAACTAACCATCATAAATAGCTTACGAAAACCCCTCATTGGGTTCCTCCCAGTGGGTTCTTCCAACACATGCCACTTAAATATCTGTAACTAACTGTTCTGTGAAACCTAACATTGAACAATCTAGTATTATTTTTGTATTGAAAAATGCAGATGGTCCGTAGATGATAAGATCAGTCAATGAGTAAGAAATAGCCATGTCAGATTAAACAAATTATTAACAGAACAGCAGCCAATTAAACTTACTTGTGCTGTCCCATCCCATGAAACAACAGCCCACGCAAGTGATGAGCTTTTGAAAACCTATTAGAAAATGCAACAGTCCCCAAGAGTATCAGAAGTGGGACAGAATCAGAGTCAGGTACATAAAACCAATGTTAACTATTCGTAAATACAATTGGCCAGATGGTCCAAAGACAACACCTACCTCTCATCAATACTTAGAACCCGTTCAAGGCATTCCAAAGCTTTTGTTGAATTTGCTAGATCTTGGTAGAACTGCAAGAAACCGCAAATTTAAGACAATAATACTTGATAAAGCTGCTTAATGCAGAAAACTAGTATTGAACAATGGTACGCATGCTCTGTACAGATAACACTATGTTTGAACTTCTGACTAGTTGACAGAATATGTTAACAAAAATGTGCACTGCTGCTTTAATTTATTACTTGACCATAAAAAACCATTGTCACACCTGTATATCTCCTTCACAAAATTTCTTATAAAGACCATGTAGTCCAGTATTTTGACAATTGAGGGTAAACAATCCATGCAATGAAGATTTTACTGATAAATAACTGAGAAACTGTTTCCTGTTTACCTGGGTAAGATGAGCCCATGCCTCAAGAAAACGCTGATCAAGTTGGATTGCTTTCAAATGAGCAGCCTCAGCTTTTTTATATTCACCAATTGAAGATGACGCCAAACCCTATAAATGCCAATGTCCACCCAATTGGAGTTAAAAGAGCATGAATTAATTGGATTCTAGACTCTGGCAAAAGTTTGGATGTTGAACACTCACCAAATATGTAAATGCAGACTTGTTACCCCTATCAAGCTTCACACATGCCGATAGGTCCTCTACAGCAGCATTGAAATCCTTAAACTTAAAATGAACAATTCCTGCAACAATTAAAATCAACTATCACCTGTATGTTCAAGCCTGGAGACAAATATTACGATCTTTCTGAGTCCTGTTTAAGATTCATGTAAAGAGTGATGCAGAGCATAACAATGCAAACATTACAAATACTTATTTTGAAGTTTATTCATTGGAAACGTAGTGTTTAGGCCTCCAAATTGTGCATTGCCATTAAAAAGTTGCTTCAACGATAACAAAAGACAACCAAAAAAAAGGAAAAAAAGAGTGTAAATTTTATAATTTCACAATGAGTAAGTTGAAAGTGTAATAAAGCATAGTACAAAAAAGTTCAAATAGTTACCCCTTTCATGTAATATATCTGCCGAATTTGGCTCAAATTCTAATGCCTTTGACAGGTCTTCAATGGCCTGACATCAAGAGGGAATCAAAAGCAAGTTGTGCTATCAGGAGTTACAACCAACATTAGAAACTTTAATTTATCAATAAGGTGAAAAATTTAATGTCTTGTTAAAAACTAGCATTAAAAAGAATTTTAATTATTTCAACAAGTAACAAGCACAAAACTGAAGTTAAGCGTCCATTCGCAGTTTGGTCATGTCTTTTTTGTCTAATATTTTCGTAATTGCACATGAAAGATAATTTGCTGTGAATAGGAACAGAAACATCATCTAATGAACTTAACATTTTTGCACAAGCAAATAACCATTTAGCTTCGGTAACATTATTACCCAGTTACAACCCAGAAAAAAAAGATAAGTAATAGCAAAATTCTTGTTGGGTTAGAGAGACAATGAGATTTAAAAAATAGGGTGCAGCACTCTCACCTCAACAGATTCCCCTAAGGCAGCTCGGGCCTGCCCTCTTCGCTTCCATGCCTCGCCAGCTGAAGGGTTTGATGCAATTGCCTAGAACATTAATCATACCACTAATTATACAAAGCCAATAAGAAGTAGCCGGTATACTTTTCATACCTGTGGGTATTGCCAATTCAATTACCTTTGTAAAATCAGCAATAGCAGCTTCAAGTTCTCGTTGGAATGCATATGCTGTTCCTCTTCCGATTAGTGCCTCAGGATAGGTTGGGTCCTCTTTTAATATCTGGTTGTACAATATTTAAAGAAGCCCATGTTTATGAACTTGATAATGACCCAAGGATACTGATAATCATCCCTATCCTTTCTTACCAATCCCCTCCCAAGAACAAGGGATAAATGAACAAAAAAGTGGACCACACAGAGAAATTAGACAACACAGAAATAAGATCAAATGGTTCACCTGGTCAAATATCGATATGGCATAAGCATATTTCCCTTCATTAACCTGCACAAGGACTAGATTGTAATATCAAATGTAACACCAAGATGGAAGCACTACAATATGACACAATTGCTAATTGTCTCCAAACCCAGATGATAACCAAATACCAAAAGATACCTGTGCTATACCCCTTGATAGTCGGAAATCCACGCTAATTGACTTGGTTTTTGAAATTCTAGTAACACAAAACTTTTTGTTTTTCTTGGATTCATCAGCTGTTTCATTACGAGTATCTGATTTATTATTCAACTTGCCGTCAATTACAGTACCATCGCTTGAGTTGCTGCCATTTATAGATGATATGCTGCACACTTTAGATGTAGTACTTAACTCTTTAGTAGTTTTAGAGTCAGATATCGGTTTATCATATGTACTGTCAGTTCCATTCATTTTGCTCTCTTGATTTGTATTTACTCTAGCTTTATCGCCAAAGCCATTGCATAATTCAAAATTATCACCAGAATCACTGCAGATCTCACGAGCATCACTTGATTCAGAGCTTATTTTAGATTCACTGGTTAAACCATTGTCAGTCTCCAAAGTTTCATTTGATTTGCCACTGATATTAACTCCTGATTCAGCAAAAGGCATAGACAACCTCCCCTCATCACTTTTTCCATTGCCTATGTCAACATTATCACTAGACTTGCTGCAGATCTCAGATGCATTGCTTGGCTCACTGCTTGAATTAGATATATCAGATTTATTGCGATTACCACATGTGTCACTTGTTTTGCCATTGACATACTGTTCTGATCCAGAAGTTGGCAAAGATAACCTAGAATCAGTTATTTGGTTTTCATTAGTAACACTTCTGTCTTGTTTTGCAACTGTCAGAAGCTCTTCAAGTTCTAGCAGCTGCCTCAGATCTGCAGAGTGATGCAAAGCATGCTCATAACCTTTCTCCCAAACCAAAAGAGCATCCTCTTTCCTGCCCAGAGAAAAAAATGCACGACCTAGAAAACAGAAAGAATAGACAAAGTTTGAAATATCGCGCACAAATACCAGTTAAAGATTATTTTATTGTTTAGTTGCGAGTAGATAAGAACAACTATCATCTGGCTGGTTCCAGGAAAGCATCAATTGCATGAATGACGTATATAGATTACATCTGAAGATATTCTAAAGCAGATGAGAATATAATCTCAGGTTTCATCATGCGATACACACTTTTGAAAACATTAGTTCCCTTATTTTTTGATGTTTTTCCTCATTATAAGAAACCGGGCTTAATATATAACTCCAGAAACAAAATAAACAGATGCAAAGTTTATTTTCTCAATAGTATATACTGTATTAGCAGTTACCATCAACTTAAAAACTCTTTCATTTACAAATAAAAATCATTCTTTGTTGTGGTACTATATGTACAATCTCCCCTCTGATCTATAAGACGCTGTGCGCTTATCTATAACCAGCATTAGTAATAGGGAATAAACTACAAACCAAATTATTATTAAAAACAAAGTTATTAAAGTTCAGATTTTCCATAAAATGCTCAACATATCATTTCGGCAGGAGACTACTACAATCCTAAGGCATCTTGCTTAAGATAAAAAGAGAGAAATAAAGAGATTTAAAACATCATATGTTAGCAAACCTAATGTTTGGCCTATGCTCATATCAAACTATGACAAATTACTACCTCACTACTTCAATCGATAATGCTAAACTTACAAAGTTTGTAACTCATCATGCATTGGTAATTCATTTGTCAAATTATCTGTGACCTCACTCAGAATACAAAAGAATCATAACTCAATCGCGGCTCCTCTATGAAATAGTAGTTCGTTTGTCAACAGCACATTCATGAAAAGATGATTCGCTAAATGATATAAATATGTGAAATTATCTACGACCTCACTCAGATACAGAACAAAATGAGAATAATGAGAATAAGTATGATATTACTCCATATTAGACGCTTACTTTGAAAATTTAATATTAATCCAATTCAGATGCTTACTTTGTAAATATATAATCACTCCAATTCAGATATTGATTGAAATGTACTATTCAATTGATTAAAGAACAGAAATTAAACCAAATCAACTCCCATCAAAATAGAAAAAAAAATTATATATATACACAAACCCAGCAGTGGCTTCTAGCATAAGTCAAAGTATTCATTTCATAAACAACTATGTATTTTCAGTCAAATCACTTCTCAATAATAATAGTAAGCTAATCGTTAAACGCAAACCTTTGAGGATATAAGCTTGAAGAAGCGTAGGGTCAAGTTGAAGCGCCTTGTCACAGTCCTTAATCACATGCTTGTGCAACTCCAGTTGACTATAACAAAACGCTCTATTGCTGCAACAAAATTAACACACACATTTTTCAAACCATAGCAATCATTTATAAAAAATAAAAATAAACATAAACTCAATGAATCAGTAACACACAAACTGACGATCAATAAGGCTCGAATCGGAAAATTTAAGTCAAATCCAATTGATGTACAGACCAGATATCTTGGATTGCACAGGACTGAGCGAGGAGCGAGTCAAGAACTCTGATAGCCTTGGACCAGTTTCGGCAGCTGCAGAGCTTGGCCAGCTCTACTCGCTCCGAGATAGCTGAGGCCATCACTGAGTCAACGCCGAGGAGCCCGTGAATTTCACAGATCGATTATTATTGGTATTAATCTGTATCTGTTTTTGGTTTCAATGCTTTTTGAGTGAGCCACGGGCAGAAATGGAAAGATGAAAATTGAAATGTGGCTCCTGACTGACGACGAAGTAGTAGCTTGGGAAAAGAAGGAGCGAAACTGAAGTACTTACACGTGTGACAACGGAGGGTTTTAACGTGATCGGATGAACATGAAACTGACAATTCTTAATGCTCAGTCAGTTGTTGAAGCTTTTTTCTTTCGAGGCGACGGGCCGCTCCGCCTTGATCCGGCCCAAACTACTTTCAGTTTTGCACTGTAATGATAAAAGGAAATTTTCATGTTTTATGCTGTAAATCTACGCGTTTTACATTGTGAAATTCCAAAATTACAAGATCGTTTTAAAAAATAATCAAGTTTTAATAGAATAAGTACAAAATAATTAAATTTTAAAAATTATTTAAAAAACAGTCAAATTATAATATTATTTTATTACTTAATTATCGACAAATCAAGAAATACTTGTCTAAACACTTACAAATCGATGGATGTAAATCTTTTAGCGTTTATCAACCCTTAAATATAATTTAGTATATTTTTTAACCCAATTCTGTTAAGCAATAAAAAAAAGTATTAAATCTACTATTTTTCAAAATAATTTTTTTATTTAGTTATTTTTATTTTTATTTTTAAAATTTTTATATATGATCATTTTTAAAAAATTTCATGATTTTTATAATTTTCGAAATTAACTCTTTTAATATTAAATATTATTTAATTTTATTAATTTTTATTATTGAGCCACCTCTCTCATTGTCTTTTCTTGTTGTAAAACTGATGCGTTGCAGCTACATGGTTATATAAATTTCTCCATTCTACAAGTTACATGATCTCTTTCTTTTGTAACAAGAAAAGTATTTCGAAAAAATATATTCTTCCACAAACAACCAGTTCCATTTGCTATGCATAGCATCATTAAGCACTTCACAACAAAATGGCACAGGGGACTAGACAAACAAAACAATGTGGTATTTCATGCTAACCCAGATTACAAGCAACCACAACCGTCATCTGTTGTTGGCCACGTGATAACATAAATCTCTGGCGCCGGGAGATGCTTTCTCGCAATGCAAAGTAAAGTTGGGCGAAAGAGAAAGGATCGTTAAAGATCCAAACACAACTTTGACGAATGCCAGAATGGCACTTGGGCAAACTGAGAGACTAGTGAAAGTTTCTATGAACAGAAATGGATTACAGACAAAAAAGGCAGGAATATTAGTGGTGCATTTGTGTCTTTGGTAGTGGCATGTTTGGACTTTGGGGATTGTCATAATCTTTCTCCAATTCGAGGAAGTAGTTGAGCACCCAAATGGAAAAATGTCAAAGTAATCATAATGTTTGTGACTTTGTTAGCATTTTGGAATATAATATCATTTCTAGCACGAGGTACATTGAATCAATTATATATTAATGTTTAGATTATACTTTCTTAACAATTGAAGGGTATGTTTGTGTTCCATTTTATAAAATATTTTTTGAAACCTCACTTCTACTAATGTATTTTAAATCAA
>JANKKB010029257.1:0-21182 GCA_026225775.1 Bursera palmeri | reverse complement strand
ACTAACCCTTCATCACTTAAGTGTTCATCATTTCATTTTTCATAATTATGCTCCCATCTAACATTTGATGGACGTGTTAGCAATGGATGCATTATGAAGGCACAAGGTTCCTAAGCTTGGTAATAAATAAGCTCACGAAATACACAATCTAAAGAGCATTACAAAAGCTTAGAAGAACACTTGTGTTCCAGCAGTCTCTGCAAGCTTCAATGGCAGGAGGTATCAAATTTAATTTTTAATTCCGCATTCAATATACTTTTGTATATTATATAAGCATATTTTCATGTTTTTATGCTTACAAAAGTAAAATGTCGTACATGATTTGGGAAGATATTAGACGGCACTCTATCTTTCGTTGGAAGGATGTTGGTAAGGAAATCCCTAGAAGAAGGAATAATTTCTGGTTGGAACTCTGGATCCGGCCTTGCGGGCAATGCTAGCTTGAGTTGAGACAGACGAAAGGAAGTAGTAAAATACCAGTAATGCATAGAAGACTTTTTGTGTTTGATGAACGGACTTGCTATCCTAGAAAGAAGATAAAAGACTTTTAAGGGGAAGAGATCAAGAACATCCGGATTCCCCTGGGAAATGCAGGTCAATAATCATTATTAAAGTTAATTCTTTAGTTTATGTTTGGTGACTATCTCCTTTGATAGTTGATGCGTTGACTTTGAAAAGATTGAAATCCCAAACCTTGTTATGTACAGAGTTAAGGAAATTTGAAATCATTTGCTGGAGCATACAATGGAATAGCAGAAAGCAGGGAATAATTTCGGTCGAACTTATCACTAGTAATCACTCAAATTCCCATATAATATTTCCCTTTTACAGAGAATTATCAAGCAATGTCAGAATAGTCCATATTCTCGAAAAGCATAGAAGAAAATAGATTACAAGAGAAATGGTTTTCCTATTTAAAAGTATATCTAAATTAAAATATATTGAGTTATCTTAATTTTAACATTAATTAAATAGTGTTCTTTTTTAAAGATAGGTTAAGATATTTATCGACAGAATTTTTATAGTCACAAAACTATTGGAAAGAATTATAAAAATGAATTTAAAGTAGTTATTGATTTATAGATCAAAAGAATTTGTATGGATTAAGGAATATACAATTGGTTTTGTTCTGATTTAAGAATTCTTCTAATATCTTAAATAATTTTGTAATATTTGATGAATTATTTTATTTTTAAATTTCGTTAATAATGGATAGATTTCATTAGAGTTGTTAGTTAGATTTGATTGAAATTCTATAAGATCATGATAATTAAGTTGATTTTTAAAAAACTAAGGATTTGATTGTTTGGTTATTAAAAATCTGGTAAGGAAAGAGGGTTTTGTTTGTTTGTCAATAAAACTTGGTAAATTGGCAGAAAATTTGGAAAGGAAAGAAAATCTGGAAAAAAAAAATGTGAAAGAAAATAATTTTCGGGAAAGGAGATTGAGGTAGAAGATTTTTTGTTAACTCGTATGTACCATTCTGTGTCAATAGTTACTTGTAACTTCATGCCCATGGTGTAGACCTGTTCCTATTTAGAAGATTGCAACTTCTTATACACCAAATTTTTTTGGATCCAAAATGTTAATGTATATTATTATATGTCTTTTTAAATCCTAATATTACAAGATTTTCTCTTTTTTCTTTCAACATGGTATTAGAGTTCGATATCCTCTATACTTATGGTACAATCCAACGCTTTACGTGAGGGAATGTTGAGTATTGTATCACAATCCCACATTGCTTAAATAAAGTGGGTCGTAACCTCTTTATAATTTCAATCAATATCACTTGTGACAATCAGTTTTTATGAGTTGGATTAGCTTAGGCTTATAATTTATAGGCTACACACAAATCCCTCGTCTTATTCATGAGTTTTGTGCTCATCTTTTACATTCTACAGTTAAGTTTTCCCCATCTTTGTCTTCTAGCAAGTATAATATTTTAATTTGAGCTAATATCAAATAGTACCTTTGTGTTTTGATCTAATTTCAAGTTGAAAGCAAGTTTACCACTTTCATCAACTAAACTCCTAAGGTTTACTTTTTTTAATCAACTATTAATTTTAACCTTTAAAAATATATATTTATCCATCTTAAAATTTTTTCCTTAATTTTTAAAAATTTTAAAAAATAAAAATCTGAAAAATAAAAATTTGTTTATTATGGGAGTATAATTGTTTATTTTTTATTTATTCTTTTTTTATGTTAAAAGTAAGGAAATAAATTTTAGTAAGGGTAAATATGTATTTTTTGGGGTTAAAATTAACAGGTTAATAAAAAAAAATAAATCTTAGGATTCTAGTTAATGAAAATGATAAACATACTTTCTACTTGATATTAGGCCAAAATATAAGGGTACTATTTGATATTGTCCCATTTTAATTTCTTGCAAAATTCCATTCTAATTAAGAATTAGGAACTAATCATCATTCTTTTTTTTTTCTTTCTTTTTCCACGTATAAGATTGGATTCATTTAATTTTTAAAAAAAGATTATAAATTCTTAATTTTTTGAGAAATCCTCAATCTTTTCAACCTTGATTTCATAAGAACAAGCAAACAATAACCCAATAATAATTTAGCATATTCTTTTGTTGCATACCTATTTTGTTGCTTACGAGTTATGAGGGTCCCTTTCATGGGCCACCTCTGGGAATTACCGAACCAAATATTTTTTATTTTCATTAGGTTATTGGGCCCATTCGTTCTGACCCAGTACAGTTCACTTTTGGGTCTCAGTCACTGATTAGATGATCTGTGCTCACTCGCCCACTATCACAAGGGAAACTTGATCCGCTCTTTTCTATTGGGTCTGTCATCACCACAAGTATCGACCCAGTCCATTAGCCAATAAAATTGCATGGCTAATTCTATGCTTTTTGTCGGCACAGTTTTACATATACAATAATTTTATAATAACCCATATAAATTGATGTAATATCTCACTAAATGAATAAATATAAAGAATATTTTATGCTAATCATCCATCAAAAGATTATGACACTTTAAATTATATGTTTAATCTTATATATATAGAATGATTATCTATGTAGTTTTATTTTTGTAATATAATAGATAAAAATAATTAAAATAAAATAGAAAAAGTTATAAATGATTTTCTCTTTGGAACTTATTATATTTTTTAATTTTTTATTTCAAGAGATGTGAAAATAATTTGAGAAGTTATATCATTATATTATTTCAATAAATAATATTATACTTCTCAAATTATATCTATTTATTATTCATATTAATTCAATTAGTTACTAAACTAATGTAAACATCTATATAATAGTTAGACATCAAATTATATTATTTAGGAAACAAAAACTATGATATATAATAATGGATAAATATCACTAACTGGCCGCATGTTTTAACAAAATCTTAGGCGGATGCAATTTTTCAAAATTTATTCATGTCTATCCCTACATTTTAATAAGTTGACCAAATAACCCCTACTAACAGTTGACTTCAGTGACATGTTACTTTGACTAAATCTGAAAGCATACTTGCTCTCTTTTACTCATTTCCTCTCTCTTGTCTCCTCACCCAAACAACCATCGCACACAAACATCGACTACTGACACGGCCACTACACAACCATTGCATACAGGCATTCATTCTTCATCAAAACTTAAAAACACATTTTTACCAATACCCATTGACTAAGAACTCACCATCAAAATCAAACCTTTCAAAATTGCAAAATCCCACGGCAATGAGACAAAGAAAAATTAACCCGAACCCCACCATTATCCTACCTATATTATCTCTAAAATCCTCATTTTTTTCCCTCATCTCCTTCTTGTTTCTCAAATCGTAGTCTGCTGCTTCAACCGCTTACATGTGCTGTCACCCCAAACCTTTGATCAACTCTCTCTAGCCAGTCTACTTGCACATTGCCATATTCATTTCTTACCTAATCAGAATTCTAAAGGATTATGAATCCTTCTCTCTATCTTGGTTCTCCCTTGGTGTCTGATCAATTTCTCATTCATGGTGGCAAAATTATGGATTTTATTTATTTATTTTATTTTGGCACTTAAAAAACCAGTGGTGAGCGATCATTTATAATAGGTTAGATGCTATTAGGGAAGGGAAGCAAATTATGGGCAGTGACGGAGCTCAGAAGAATTTTTTTTTTGGGGGGGGGGGGGGGGGGGGGGGGGGGGGGGGNAGAAAAAAACTCAAATTTTGGGGGGGCCAATAGGAAAATTTTAATATTTTTTAATTTTTACTTTATAAATATATTAATTTTTTTTCTTTGGGGGGGCCATGGCCCTCCTCAGCCCTTACTAAGCTCCGTCACTGATTATGGGTTGGTGTTCGAACTCCTGTTAGGCCTATACAAGTTTATTTTGAGTAGTTTGGTTAGCATGTATGCAAAATGGAAAGAGATTAATTCTGCTACGAGAATTTTGATGTTATGGATGATAGTTGATAGGTATGCAAAATGCAAAGAGATTGAGGTTACTATGAAGTTGTTAGATGAAATACTTGAGATGTGTAAATGACATTTTATGTTTTCCATATGAAATACCCAAAATGCCCCTTTAGTCCAACTGAGTTCACAGAGTTAAGAGATTGGCGAATAAAAAACTCTTGAGACTAAATTTCCTTTTAATCGAGATGAAGCATGATCTTGATGATACAACATCTGTCTTGAGATAGTTGTGCCATGCTGCAAAGCTAAGTTCTACCACACTAAAAGGTGGGCATCCTATAAATCATAAGGAACCCACTTGGGGTAAGATGCAACAGAGAAGAGTCCTTGTTCAATGGGAAAACCACCATTTCAAATGCAAAGGTAATTCTAATACTAATCCCATCGGATGAGAACACAAAAATAAAGCTCACGTCATCAACAAAAAAGCCATAAATAGGTCATTTTAACTCAGAACAAGGTAAGTAACTCTCAAGCCTTGATTTTTCTTTTAATTCCTAATTAAAAAACATCTATCCAAAACAGACATTTCTTTTGTTCCCACCATTATCACAGCAACGCTAGTGACCATCTCCTTTGCGTCCTTGGTCATAGCGACATTGTCAACCCAATAACTATTCATCATCGACTTCACCAAATATTTCTATACTCAGCACACCACCCGAGTCCTATTACCAGGAAGTATTCATTTCATCTTTACTCTCCACAACAAAAAGTCACTCCCAAGTGAGTACTAAGAGGAAAACATCCTAGATTCACAAAAGCAAAAATCTTTCCACAAACTTTCTCCCATGAACTCCTACAAACTCTATTGATCATGTTTCACCTCAAAGATACCCCCATCCGCTAACTTGAGGCTCAAAGAATTATCATCGATGAAACACTTGGCATCCCTGACCTCTTCCCCTTTATGCAGCTTCTGACCAACTAGTCGTTCCACCATTGGCACCAAGACCCTTGGTGGGAAAAATGGGATAAAGAAAGAGAAATAGAGGTTCAAAGGTTGACTTAGACAAGCGACTATCACAATCTCATCAACCAAATAAGAGGGTGTTTGCTGTTAGGTGTCATCAAGGCTTAGAAGGCAGATAGGACTGACCAAGATCTTACTTTTTGGCTTAGGAAGCAACATTGACTATCGAGCTTACCCAAGATTTCCTTGTAGCTATCAAAAGCGGTCAAATTTCCATCTTATCCAAAACCTATACTCATTGTCAATTGAGATTGACTACTTCTCGTGTCCAACTCAATACCAAAGACCCATCCAACTTAGAGATACTAGTAGGCTAGGCCAAGTTTGGGCCGGCCTAGCTTGGCCTATTTTTTTGGCCTGGCCTTGCCTCCATGCTACAGTGTAGGCTTGGCCTAAGCCTGAGCCTAAGGTAGGCCAGGCTTAGGCCAGCCTGGTCTGACCTAATATTTATAGCAAAATTATTATTTATTTATATAAACTAAAAATTTTAAAATAGAAAACAGTAACAGGCTTGGTCTAGTCTTTTCCAAATAGTGCATGCTTTGGGTCAGGTTCAAGTCTTTACTTTTTATTCAAGGCCTGGTTTGGTACTATTTTGGCTTGGCTTGGCCTGGCCTAGCCCATAGGCCTACCCAAAACAGGCAGGGCCCTACCTGGCTCGGCCTTTTTTCACCTCTAATCTAGCCCATACACCCAAGAAGCTTCAACCCTCACACTCCCAATCATCAATTAGAGACTTTGACGTCTCATCTGACCTATCGCATACGTGTCTTTATCCTAATTGGCACTAATTTTTGGCATCAATAAGATGGTTTTTTTTTTTCTTGTACTTGTTTGGTTGATGGGTTTTCAAGATGTGGAAAAGTTGAGCTTGTTATTCTTCATAATCATCTCCTTCATATAATTGTGTATCCGGTTTCAATTTTAGTTCTTGCTCTTGCCTTTGAAAGAAGGAAAATGTGAAGTGTAGAGAAAGTGGTGGAAGTGGGTGTTTTTAATTCTTTCTTTTTATTGAGTCCGTTTAATTTCATGGGGCGAATAGTCAATAATGAAATTATGTTGAATTTGTGTTTTGTGGATTGCCACTAGTGTTTATGAATTTTATTAGAGAATAAATAGATAAAATTTGGTTGATATCGTGGATTAATTATTTCCTTTTTTGGTGGGTGATTGATATATGAGTTGGGTTATTGAGACTGAATGAATAAACAAAAAAAAAAAGAAGAATTAATTGGCTTTATTTTATATGGGTCATTGACGCTTTGTTGATTAGAAAAGTCAAAATTCGAGTATGCCTTCTACCATAACTTTTTTTTTTTCACAATATTGACCACAATGGCTTATTTGATAAATTTTGTAACAGATAGGGTTAGGCATTGATAAAATTTGAAAAAGTTGTACCCAAGTGGTAGTGTATGAAAATGTAGGGTGGTCAATGATATTTATCTATATAATAATCATATACATACGTAATTTAATTATTTGAGACGTAAAATAAATTTAAGATAAAAATATTTTTTCCTCTACGGAGTTCAAAAAATTAGAATAGGATCGGCGTTGACGTCTGGTGGGTGGGGCAGCCGCCATCTCTTTGTGGTATACGTCGCTACCTTCATTTCTGTATTTATAGAGGCTACTCAACTACAAAATCATATTATTGGTTTTGATTGACAAAATCTCAGCGTCCAAAATATTATAATGGGACAACCATGCAATTGTTTTCAGTATTTAAACCATGCCATGTGTCTTATTAAAGGTGGGTATGCCGATGGGCACGGCTAGCAGAGACAGTAACTCAACAAGCGTTGCATTAATGTGTTGAATTCAAAAATGACGCCGTGACCAGTAGCCAGCGGGATTGCGAACAATATAAGTGCGAGGCAGATAGCAGATAGCAGACAGCAAGGTGAGTGTTGAATTATAACAGACCGTCTTGCCCACGTGCACGCCAATGCCATTTGTTATGGAAGAGACTAGAGAGCTAGGCTGCAGTTTAAGCATCCAGCTAGCTAGCTCTTTGGTCCCCAGGCAGGGCTGCCAGTTCGATATATAATGAACTGCACAAATCACTACTTTAAACTTTAAACCAATTGAAAGTCAATGTGCACCTGTGTGGCTGGCTGTGAGCTATCATGTGATCTTCCCACCTTGTTGAAATTAAGCTTTGAACACAATTGTTGCAACGTGAACGCCAAATGTGATTGCAGTGTTGCGATAAGTAATCCAACTGCAAAAATTTATCCAACACTTGTCCTACAGAAATAAAACTCACAAGAAATATGTGTACTCGAGCTATACGTTGTGTTTTTAATTATACTGTATGAGACAAACCCCACCTCTATCAGTAATTGTAAAATTACAAGCCCAATCAACCACAAATATTCAAACTCAATCTAACAATGGAATAAAGTAAATTAACCAATTATGCTAACTAAATTCTACAGAAGATAATTTTATAGAATAAAAGAGTACAAATAATTTAATTAGAGCAAAGCCAAACAAAGATAAGATATTCTAATCAAGCTTGTCAATTGATCCCACTTATAACAATACCCCTAAAAATCTTATGTATCGGCAGTATATGTGTTTCAAAATAAGTTAACAAGGAATGCAAATCATTAAGGAAGGTTAATGACGAAAGATCAAAGTAGGTTTTTGCCTTAATTATGATAGTTATGAGGGTCTATTAAGAAAAATGAAACGAAATAATGGAAAAAACATAATGTTAAACATATTCTTTTACATGTACAAATAATTTGTAAATGGAATTACTATAAACCATATAAGAGAAAACTGTACTTTTTTTTTTTTTGGGTGTATATAGCAGTGTAATTAATGCGATTACTGCCACCATGTGCAAATTCTCCCATAGGTGACATCTGACCCACCACCAACACCGTTCCTCAACGTGAAATACTTTTTAAGAAGCAAAAATACAATATTGTATTTGGTAACTTAATTCATTGGCATATATATATGTAGCTTCTGCCTTCTGTAATGAGATCAGTTAAAGACAATATTTGTACGCGACAAACAATAGTAAAGTGCTAACAATATATATATACATTAACGATTATTTTATAATCATCGTCACAATCAATTTTTATTGATTTGATAAAAGTTTGAAACATATGGAGAAACAATATAGAATCAATCATGAAATTTGCTGTTGCTGTTGCTTCTGCCTGCCCTTAATCAATTAAGCGTTTCCCTTCTTCGATGGAACACGGCCATCTGTGCCTGCTAGAATGGCATACTTGTCCTTCCGAGTCAAATTGGTGCACTCGAACCCTAATGTCCCAGCCAGCACCCTTTGAATGTAATTAGCAACTTCAATGGCTGATTTCCCACCTTTGCAAGTCAGTTCTGGGGGAAGTTGATTCAAGAAGGTGATCTCATACGTTGGCATTGGATTCATGAACACGAAGTAAGGATCCAACAATTTATGCCCACGAACAGTTGTTCCATGGAACACACTTTGTTTGGTGTTAATCGCAACAGGTACGATTCTGTCGGTAAGCTCAGCAAAAAGTGCACTAAATCTCAAGAGAAATGGCTCTCTGCAAGTAGTCCCCTCAGGACAGATTACCAAGTCACCTTCTTCAAGCAAGCTCTTGATATGGGCTGCATCTTTCTCTCTTTCCCTTGATAATGCAACAGCTTTAATTGGTGAGATTATCTCAGTGAATTTGCTTATGCTGTATGTAACACAGCTAATTTTTCTCCCTAAAGCAACAGCAGTGACCACAGGGTCCAAAACTGTACGATGGTTGCAAACAAAGAGAACTCCACTTTGGCCTTTCTTGGGTGCAGGTGGAGGGGTTCCCTTGACAACAACTTTAATTCCTAAGATCTTATACATGTAATAAGCAAGACGCTCAGGCAAAGGAATGTTGAGATACACTCTAAGAATTGATAGTATAATACCAATTGGCATCCACAGGAAGGTCAAGAGAGCGACCAAAGGAGTTGGCCTTTGCACTAACCGACCCTCGTGAAATATCACCGGGCTTAGAAGCTTGTTTCTCGGCAATGGCTCGCATTTCGTTCCTTGCACCATGTATCCTTCCTGCAGTTAATTAATTACCACAAAGTATTAGTTGCGTCACGCTTAAGAAAAGTTCTCATATACTGTATTTATAATGCATAGAAATCCTTGCACATCAAATTGTTTTGAGTGCAACGTGATCATCCTGGAACTTGAACCACCATTATAAAGCAGCTTTAAGAAGGAAATTGTTTAAGTAATTGGGAATATGATCAGAAAATTAATATAGCAAAAGGCGTGAGATAGGCTTCATATTTGTTACATGAGGGATAAGATATAGAGCTTCAGTTAACAAGCGAGAATGGGTTGGACACGAAGAACGTATGGTGGGTCATGGGTGTCGATGGTCCTCACGGCAGAAAATAGATGTCTTTTAATTTAATTAGAGTCCATGGTTTAGAGTTTGTCATAATTTATGTGAATAAATAAAGAAAGGAAAGTAGAAAGCAAAAGCTAGGGTATCACAGAATAGAAGCCGTTTGAGACAATAATTATTGTATAATTGATTCGATAATTAAGATGTTTACGTGGAAAGAGAAAGATAAAAATGTTAATGATCACTGATAGGAAAGACAGAAAACGTTATTGCCATGAACGCTCTCACCTCACCTATAATAAATATGAGTAATTGACAGTTCAAAGTATTACTTTCTATATCGAGCTAAGAAACAGCTCACAGAGTTCAAGAAAATAATTATTACTCCAGAAAAGATAAAGAAGAAGGAAAGGTGAAAAAATACAGAAAATAGAGATAGAGATTTAACCTTGCATAACGACATGAAATCATGGTCAGTTTCTCTGTCACCGAGGCCTAAATCTGGCAAATTTGTGCCAAATTCTTTGAGAACGGCTTCTCTTTTGCGTTCTCCAACGAGAACTCCAGGTTTCTTGGCAAACCCAGTTGCCCTTCCAGATTTTGACACTTGCAATTCAGTGCCAATGACCTTATCAGCTCCCAGAAAGGTCTTGGCAAATGGTTCCACCATAATTCTTGGATTTGCAGTGATGATGTAGCGCTTGCCGAAGGAGTTGAACACTTTCCAAGTCTGAGGATGAACATCTTCAGCATAAAACTTGGGTAGGACAGACCTTGAAACAAGCTCAATGTCTCGAACTTTCAAGCCCGCAAAGGCGATAAAGATGAAGGTGTTGATTGCTACAGATTCAGATATGAATAAGTAGGTAAAATATACGAATGGAACGGAAGCTAGAAGCAGCAATGCCCTTATAACGCTGCCAGCTTCAAGAGCAACAAGCAAGAAATATGGAAAGGCACTTCGTGACACAAGAAGCGTGCCATCGAGATCTGCAGCCACAGTCTGATTCGATCGGCCCTCGGTACTACATTGAGAGATACTCTCGAAATGGCGATGAGCCCCCATGACCGTTAAAGAAAAGCTGTAGAGATATTGTAAAGAGAGGTTATGTTACGTGTTGTGTTTTGTGTGTGCTCTGTTGATGGGTGATTACAAGTGAGCTAATTTATGGTATGGGGAGAAGGAGAGAGCCCAAGTGAAGAATTTAAAAGGAGGAAAAGATGGGCATGATGTTGTTGTGTTGAGTTGAGTTGTGCTCCGTTGGTGTTAGCATGAAAATATTATGTGGTTGAGAGGCTTGCACTTTATACACCAATTTGTGTGGAGGGTTAATGTAGTAAGACATTATTATTATTATTTAAATTTTGACTATAAATTAGGGCAGTTGTGAGAGGGTCCAAGTGGTTGGAAGTCGATACCAACACCCACATTTCATTCAATTAGCCTACTTTTTAGTTTATTGACGCCGGCCACGCCGCTCTTTAAAGGCTCAGCACCCAGCTTAAGCTCTACATATGTACTTCGCTAAATTTCAAATCCAGAATTTTACAGGCATCCATAAGATTTGACTAATTTTTTAAATATAAAGATTTTTAGAAATTAACGCTTTAATCTAAATATCCTTACATTTTGTCGCACCCGTAAGATTTAAATATAACATTCGTTTGTCCAATCTATCAGATTCAAAGATAACATCCGTATCATCAAAGAGTGCTTCAAGACAAGTGACAATCACCAGGTTAACTAATTAATTTTCACCGGAGTGCTTCAAGCCAAGTGACAATCGTCAGGTTAAATAATTAGTTTTCACCGTTTTTGTCCGGTTTTATTTGGTTTTGTCGGCAGCCTTTTGGGTTTAAGGAGCTTCGATCTTGTTGGAGGCCTTTTGGGTTTAAGGTCACCCGTTTTGTCCGATTTTGACGTGAGATATCACATTTATCCTTCCTTTAGGTCTAACGTCTTCATTGGCATACGCTTCTTCGGCTATTTACAGTTTTATTTTTAGGTTTTACAATCCAAAATTTTTTTTTAACAGTTTAAGAAACTCATGTAGTATTTAACTTACCTAAATATATCATTCACAAATTATGTAGTATGTTACAAAGAGTTTTGAGTTCTAACCTTTTTAGTTAATTCTAAATTCGAAATATTAAATCCCAAAAATAATAAATAGCTAATCAAAGAAAGGGTAATTAATGAGTTATAACAACGGTGACATTTGCCCCCCCAACAACCCATGATATTATCATTCAATTCAAGACCCTGTTTGGCTGTACCCACTGGAAAGAAGTGAAAGGCAATTAAAATTCAACATTTTAAAAGCATTCTACAGTTATCAATTAATTAATTTATTCGAATTTTTTAGCCCCGCATATAAATTAATTTAATTAATAACTATTCAATAGTTTATATATTTATATTGATATTAAATATGTGATACAGCTCCACGTGCTCTCTGATCATATCTCAAATTCAATCATGCACAAAAAACATATTCATCACTTGCTATGAAAAAGGATTAGAGTCTTTCACTCGGTACAATAATTTCTATCATATCATTTATTAATCAGATGCATAAATAGTTTTAACAAATATATTAATGAAGCTGTTAAACCATTTGTTTATAAATTTTATTCTACTTTGTTAGTTAATAATTTTATAAAATTTAATTGTTTTAGATCTTTTACATATACATGTGATAGGAAATCAACACAATAACAATAAATAACAGAATGAATAAATAAAAATAATATATATTGATTTATATAAAAAACTCAAGAAATAAAAAATGGATAAAAAAAAAAGATAATTTTCTTAATTTATGTAACTTTAACATAACATAATATAGGTGATATAAGCAGTAAATCCTAACAATCTAACAATTAGCGTGCAACCATGTAGTGGAGAATGTGATAATATTTTTTATTTTATTATTATTTTAAAGAAAGCAAGACATGCAGCTAAGCAGCCCGAGCTCATACGGCTGATTGAGCAGTTGAGGATGGAGAGAGAGCCTAAGGGCTTTGGAGCCAAGTGAATAGTAATTAATAAATATATGCTTGCTTGACGTAATCAATGCAAGCCAACCAATTTGGCGATTTTATTTCTTGTGGATACAATAAGCTTGCAATTCTTGACTTGACGTAATGGAACAAAAGGGGATCCATTGATTCGCCTCACACAGTTTTATTAACTTGCGAGAATTGTAGCAATTTTCTTTTCTTAAAAAAAAAAAAACGACTTGAAAATCCACCACTTGATGGAAGTTTCCTAACGGGTAGATATTGACATCAACCAAAATTTTCTCTCTTGCTTTCGAAGAAACTGTTAACTTGAAAGCAATCAAAACCACATGATGGAAACCTTGTTATAGATTAATTTTATTTAATATATTTATAATTCCATCCGCAGCTTCTTCTTTTTTTTTTTAAATATTATTATTATTATTATTTTGGTTNATCAAAACCACATGATGGAAACCTTGTTATAGATTAATTTTATTTAATATATTTATAATTCCATCCGCAGCTTCTTCTTCTTTTTTTTTTTTAAATATTATTATTATTATTATTTTGGTTGAGGTTAGGAACAGTTTGCCTGCCAACACTTGTCATTAATTAAATCTACTTGCCAACGAATCCTAATGGTTACGAGGAAGTGCATGCACGTACAGCTTTTCAAAAGTATATGATTAGTTTATGTAAGTTTGAGTCTTTTTTTTTTTCTTTTTTAAAATTTATGTCTCAAATCAAGATTAATTATGATTTTCATGATTTAAAAAATATGGTATCATGCATCTCTCCACATTTAATAAAGAAGCCTGATTAGGTAAAACTTTCAACTTCTGAATCTTATAATGCATGTTTGTCAAGGAAAGAGGCGAAGACCATATTTGGCTATAACATTTTGAAAATTTTACGACTCGAAAACATGTATTTGTCATAAAATTATTGGTCAGTTTTTTCCTTGGCGGCACCGCATGGCCTAGGAAGGTCTTACATGGGCTCACAATGGTTGATGATCTGGTTTTAGACCTATAAACCAACTTAAAAGTTAGGGGATAAAGTCTCATATAAGAAATTTCACTTAGGTTATCTTACCCGACGTGCGATATCAACATATATATATTTAAAGAATTATATAGTTTTTGAGATAAAAAAGAATATATTCATGTTTAATTACTAATAGTATATTTCCAAAGAATTTTGCGTGTTTCGTGAAATTTTATTTAAGAAAAAAAAAAACTGAGTTTTGAGCTTTTGAGATATATACTAAACAATTAAACATGTGGGATTCAGAATCTTACAACAAGGTAAGAGTGAAAAAAATATATATAGATAGCTAGAAGGAGAAACAAAACCTCTAAGTAAGTCTAAGCCTTGTAAATGAAGCAATTGCAAGATCTCAAGAGACTTGTCAATTCACGCTTTTAGTTAGCTTCAATAGTGCGATTAGTCATAACAAGAAAATCTAAAACCTACTTTTGTTTACATAGAGATACAACCTAATAAGCCAAATTACACACAACTATTATAAAAAATTTCATGTTATCCAATACCATATATGGTTTAAGTTTAAGTACAGAAGCTTAGGCAATGAATTCGTACTGTAATGCCAATATAAAACTAGAATAGTCTGGAACAACTGATCAGGTATCCAAGGTGGTCCATTTGGTCCCAGATCTAGATATCTATGGGATCTCCATTTTCAAATTAATAAATACTTAGCTTCAGCTCCTTTGGATTAGACACAAAAGTAACGTTCTTTGGATGGACACATAGCTAAGAAGTTGCTTCAGTAAATAGCATATAATAATGTTGCTTAAGGACACCAGCCTTGCCCTCTAGTCGATCAATTTGGTCTCACCTAATTAATCGGTTTGCTTCTTTCCTTCTTTAAGGCACTATTGTAATCAAACCAAATCCATTACTTCGTGCATGCTAAAGCTTTATGGTTAATTATATATCCATATAATGTAATGTTAAGTACTTAACCTACGGCCAATATTACTTCTTAGACCGAATTAGATTATGATTTATGAATTATAAGCTTCTGGTACAACAACTTTATCTTCATATCATTTAAAGTCAAGACACAAGAAAAGGAAACGTCTCTCAAATTGACAATGATCAGATATCTCGGATTCCTGTGGGCGCCGAATCCTGTGCCAATTATCCAGTCCTTTCTCCCTATTCCTAGTGTACTGAATCATAATTTATATGCAACCATCGATTCAAAGAACTTCAGTGGACAAATTGTACGATCCACAATTAGGTTCAACCCATCTATGGAGGTCAATGATTGAAGCGCTCAAGAGAGCTTGTTGGTGGTATTGCAGGATTCGTACAATAGATATAAATCCTGAAACGGAAACGGGAAGTCGTTTGCCTTACTGGGTGAACTTGTAAAAGAGTTATTAACCTAGTAATAGGGATTCTTAATCACCTCTCACCGAACATGCATTAAGGTACTACACGAAATTTCAACAATTCAGTTCCACGTCCAAATCGGTATCCGAAAAATATAAAATAGATTGAGTGAAGTTCACTGTCTTATCTAATCCCAAACAGTAAACCCTACTTTGTATGAAGGTGAATAGATGCTGGAGGCCTTTGTTGGACAGTATTAACCCTGCATTTTCTATTTCGAAAGGGAAAATCAGTCAATTTCTTCATTAATTTATTTTGGCCCTAGCAGATAACATTGAAGTTGATGGGTTTATCTGTATCGATCCTAGAAGCTCTTTGTATGCTTAAGTCAGAGTTCCCTTGCAGTCGTCCAGATCATGAATTTACCTTATACATGTCTGAGAAAGAGAAGATGTTTTCTCATCGCTATTGTTGATTTAAAAGTATTTATTATCGACCTAAAGTTGCGCCAACTGGAGCCTTGCATCTTGCATGCATATCTCGGGCCATCTTTTCAGTCTGATTGAGAATGATGGTGTAGTTACTTGACATAGATTTAATTGATTAGAATCTTTATCCAATCTATACTGATGATGATCATTATGCGATCCAAATGCCATGCAGGCTACAGCCAATTTTGGTGTAGTCTACAGACTTCAGTATAATGAATGAATGAAACTATTGAGAAAATTGAATTGCAAAAACGATATCATCCATGCACCAATGGAAACATATCACGAAGATTTTTGAGCTATTCCTCCAAAAACTAGTGGCAACAACAAAGGATAGAGAGAAGAGAATTGTTTGAAATAAAATTCGGAAAACTTGGTGAAAGTTATTAAAATGAGTAAGTGGATACGTAATATATTTCAGAAGTATGTGTGGCATATGTTACGTAATATATATATATATATATAATATGATGAAACCTTTCAAATCGAATGTCTTAATAATTGAAAGGGATATATCGTAGCTACCATTACAGCATTCATGAGACTTAGAAGTTGAATTTTAATGAACCGAAATAAGCCAATAAAAATAGCATCTCCATTTGTTGCTTTATCCTACCAAATTATGCAGCTCTCGATCACTTTCGTAATAACTACTGAGGTAATCATTCATTATCACTTCCAAAATGCTTAGGCAAATGACGCATAGAAGATCTTTATGTTGTTTTAATGATTGAATGAACTAGTTATTGGAAAATGTTGATGGTATATATAAGATAAAATAATTAAATTACAAAAAGATAAAATGTGAGAAAACTAATCGAGGAAAATGTCATAAACGGTTTCCTTAAGATAGGTTCTTTTCTCACCGGGATGTTTAAGGTTTTGTAGTGTCTATCTCCCATGATAAAATAGTTTCAAAAAAACTAACAAAAACCTCAAAAATTACTTTCAACAAATTTGAATAATGTCCGAACTCTATTACAGAAGCCTAAAACACTAGGAGAGAATACCTTATATAGGTGATGTGAAACTGTTACCCACATCATATAGTCTTCAATTTCACTCCATCAACGTATACAATCAATATATATTATATTAAGTTATCAATTTTTGTTTTGGTTATTATTTAGTTTAATGTGACATTTACATATATTTCGTTTGATGACCTTTACAATCATCAACAATAACACACACACACATACACATACACACACAGACACACCTATATATATTTTAGTATAGGAAGAGGAGCCATATTGCAATTAATTATTGTATACCTCTTATTTTCTTCTCATAAGTTATTTATTTTACCCCCAAGACTTCGGTTATTTTGCATCGGAGTATTTATTAAAAGAAATTAAAAAAAAAACTGAAACAATTTTTTTTTTTAAAGGAAAGAATGATGAAGATTGGGAGAAGTTGCTTTATGGATTATGGGTATGGGTGTATTGAGTCACAATTTCACTTAAAAATTTACATATAATTATATGTAATAGATTTAAAATGATTATTTTAGGCGTAATTAGTCTTTTTCAAGAAACAAGTTTCCTCCATTTGACAGGCTAGTTCTCATAAACAGATACTCGGCCTTGTCTCCATCATTGGGCTCAAAAGACGTCCTTTGCAAAAGGTATTTGGGTTGGGCCATAACGTCAGCTAGGGGCCTGGCTGGTTTAAGAAACACAAACACGCTGGATGCAACAGAGAGCCAAAAATTTTGTTAGGGACAAACTTTGAAAAAAGGAAAGACTAAGAAATATATACATATACAATTTATTCATAACAGTTTTATTTAACATATTATAACATAAAAATAAATTTTATTACAATAAAATAAATAGTACAAAAANGCTGGATGCAACAGAGAGCCAAAAATTTTGTTAGGGACAAACTTTGAAAAAAGGAAAGACTAAGAAATATATACATATATAATTTATTCATAACAGTTTTATTTAACATATTATAACATAAAAATAAATTTTATTACAATAAAATAAATAGTACAAAAATATTACATAAACAAATTTATTTAATAAAATTTTTTTCTTAAAGATAGTCAAAGCCTTTCAAGAAGCAAAATGATATACGGATATATGGATACACTATATCCAAGATTCAACAAATTTGGACACAATTTTAATAATATTTTATATTTGTCCGATATACTTAGAATAGCATTTAATCTTATTTCCTTACAAAATGCCCTCTACATAAAATCATTGATCGAAAGGATCTTTCATTATATTTTCTTTATCATTTTTCTTGTTATTTCTCATGTAATTTGGTGAATCAAATGACACTTCATACAAACTTCTCAAATTCATCTTTCACAAAGAGTTATTTGATATAGAGATTTGACTATGTGTACTCTTTGTTCATTGCGTTATATAGAGTTGTAAATATATATGGAAGTTATTTGATATATCTATACATGGTTTAATTTGCGAAAGATCTGTATTGGTTAAGCTCATTTTTATGTGGTAATGTTACGGCAGGAAAGGCTATCGCACACATCAAGTCGGCAAATCTGGTCATAAGAAGTTTTTTCCAACGAGAAACAGTAATATTCCAATTAATAAAATTTATTTATTAATAGGAATTTTGGTCGGTGCTAGTAGTCTGTTAAATAACACCAACCTTTACAACTGAGTGCCACGAATACCAAATTCCTGGAGTTGGATGGAGTAAAGGCAAGCCCAAGAAAGGTTTCATTCTGATGGAAATACCATTACTGCAAGGTACCATTCTTTTATTAATTTACTTGCCCATTTACGTACAAGAGAACAAGGAAATAGGACAGTAAACAAAGAAGAACCAACTACAGTATTATACGGTTATTGATTGACTGGATCCAATATCAAGCTTGTTTCTGAGGATTAATTTCGATCATTTGACTTGAAGGGGATGGCCCTAATCACTATCTGATGGTACAAGGCTGCAAGTGCTGCCCCAACGAATGGTCCGACCCAGAAAATCCACTGCACTCACAACAAAATAATAATTAATTAATTAGCTAGCGAACATTTATTTCCAAACGATCTGCCTCTTGGTTTTGATTTTCTAGTAGCAGAGATCAATTAAAGATGTAATAAATGGATGAAAGGGAAAGGCTTACATGGTCGTCCCATGCCTGGTCTTTGTTGAAGATAAGAGCTGCACCAAGACTCCTAGCTGGGTTAATACCTGTCCCTGTGATGGGAATAGTCGCCAAGTGCACCAAAAAAACCGCAAACCCAATGGGAAGTGGTGCCAAGATCTGACCACAGATCGAAATTCAACAAACGAAGTCATGAAAACTGCAATGATATGTAACATTCTCTGTTTATAAAACAGGAAACATTAGAGAAAGAACAAGATGGTTCTTACAGGAACATGCGAGTCACGGGCGTTACGCTTAGCGTCAGTAGCAGAGAAGACAGTGTAGACGAGGACGAAGGTGCCAACGATCTCAGCTCCGAGGCCATCGCCCTTGCTGTATCCTCTACTAACCGTGTTGGCACCACCCCCAAGCAATTCATACTGGCTTTTCTGGAAGCCCTTTACAACAGCAGCACCACATGTGGCTCCAAGACATTGCATTATCATGTAAAACAGTGCCCTGGTGAGCGACACCTTTCTTGCCAAGAACAGTCCAAAAGTCACTGCTGGATTAATGTGACCCCCTGCACCGCCAATTCCAAACAAATTTTAATTGAACATCCCTGTCAAACTTGAGCTTATATTTAAGTTTAGACCTTGCTATGCAAATCGTTAAATGTAAATATTTTACCTGAAATTCCAGCAGTGCAGTAGACGAGGGCAAAGATCATGCCACCAAAAGCCCAAGCAATACCTTGAATGCCCACAGTTGAGCACTTGCTTGAGGATTTGGACACTCCCATCACGGTTAAAACGGTGATGTACAGAAACAAGAAGGTGGCAACAAACTCAGCGATGCCAGCCCTGTAAAAGGACCATGAAGAAAGTTCTCCAGGCTCAAAGAGTGGAGCTGGAGGTGGCTCTTGGTAGTCCTTCACATCCTGGGTTTGGGCAGATGTTCCTATAGGTTGCCTTTCTCTGTACTTATTTGCTCCCACTCTAACATCTTCTTCCTTCCCTTCCATTTTGCTTGCTGAAATTAAAATACAAAGTATGCTATCACTGCATAAACTAAATTTTAGGCTTCATGAGAGCAATTGGAGGGATCAATGGGCCGAGACTGAAAGTGGGGATGTAATTGATCTAGAATTAGTTTAGATTGAGCCCAGTTATTTGAGTTTCACTAAATTGCTAAGGTTAGAGACTAAAATAAGTGGGTTATCATGTTGCTATTTAATTTGAGTCCAACACATTAAAATAAAATAAGAAGGCAGAGAGCTTCAAACCTCAAATTCACCGTCGTGCAAGTCGTGGTTAGTGAACCGCGGACACACCACCCTTAAGAAAATGAACTGTTTTAAACTGAAAATCAGGACGGTTTACGGGATCCGTTTCACAAATCTTGAGAGGGGGTGGGATGGATGCTGTCTGAGGAGCGGGGTATTTGTAACGTAAGCACTGAAAAGAGGTTGGAAGTCTTTGGAGTCTTCTGAATCTCATTGATTGGATCAGAAATTGAACTGTTTATTGTACGTGACATGTGACCGACCATCACGCCTAAGAAAAGTAGAGTCTTTGCTGGAGCGGAAATCATAGAAAGATTTGATTGTCTCTATCCCTCTACTGGTTAATTTTCACTTCACTTTATGTGCCTAGCATTCATTTCCTTACCTTTTAGTGAAAGTTTTGAGCATTTTTCAAGAAAATGATGGGAAGCATGATAGAAAGAGCCACCTAATTGAAATGATCGATGCAGATGCTAAAGTAATCTGTCTTTTATTGCTTGCACGCTATGCACATGGACTCTTTTTCTACAAGAAATTTTGAACATTTTCTTTTATCACTAAGATGAAAGAATAGGAAGATTAGGAATGAAACCACAACATGAAAAAATTTAAGGATTTTTCCTCAAAGAAGTTTTAAAGTGATGGAAGGAAGGACTTCTGCTCTTTAGAGAGTCGATCTTCAATGTAGATAATCTTCAGTAGATGCTTCTTTTATTAATTAACTAGATTATGAAGAACCGTCTTTATTTTCACTTAGGATAATATTGTTTTCTATGCCTTGCTGGACTTAACTCTCTCTGGAGAGACAGGATCTGCTAGCTTCTTCTTCGCATTAATTGGGTAACCTAGGGGAGCTATTCCTTTTTGGCCTGCTTTGCATGCATGTAACTCTTTTCAATTTTGCGTATTCAAGCCTCTTAGCTGACTGGATTATTTTATATTTTTTGTACTATTCTACTTTAAATTAATTAAAACACTCTAGTATCTCATCAAAAGCGTGTCTAAGCCTTTTTTGGCATTAAGTTGCATGGTAGTAAATCCAGAGTCGATGGGTATGAACAGACTTTCTTGTTGTAATAAATAACGATATTGTACACAATTGAATACAAAACCAGAAAATTACATGTTGGTCATTTGTTAAGCTTGGCAAACCGTTGAACTGAAGACTCGT
>JANKKB010029256.1:0-21181 GCA_026225775.1 Bursera palmeri | reverse complement strand
TGTACACACACAAGAGAGTGCATCTATGCTATCCTAGTTTAACAGTGGAGACTATCTAACTATATATAAGCAAGTTTGATTTTTCATACTTTCTCATGCGAGACAAGTATTTTTTTTTCTTTTAAATTTTTTCAAATCATGGGTACAATTTAAGTAACAATGTCACATTTAGTCATTCATCATTTTGACCATAGGAATATATCGTTCTCTCAAAGAAGAATTCAAATCCACAAAAAAAGTTCACTAATACAAAATGGATCCCATTCAAAATTAAGCTCTAAAATAGCTTATTAAATTGTGTTAAAAACATAATTTTCTAACATGAATTACTTCCTAAAACTAGGGGTGTACATGAGTCGGGTATAGTCGGGTATCACTATACCCGAACCGACTTGATTACAATCGGGTTTGAAAAAAATCCACCCGCAAGCACCTTGATCAGCTTTTATGACTGACTCGGGTCGGGCTTATTGGTTTGGGTCAGGTGTGACCTCGGGTCATGTCAGGTGATTCCATCAATCCAAATTGGTCTCCAACATCAAACTTCTGTAACAGCATAGCCAAACCTATAGTTTATTCCATCACTGCAAATTGGTCTCCAACACATTTTCTTGGCCCACCCCAAAGGGTAGGAAAGTAAAATCTGGTGTAATCTGATAAATAATTGCAACATAAATATTTTATGTCAGATAAATGACTTCAAGATATTAAACTTGAAAGTTGAAACATAGAGAGACTAGTATATAACCTCATTTGGATATAATGCTCCAGGGATTCGAGATGGATCATTGCCATTCCATCCTTCAATATCTACGCCCTTCCTTTGCTCTAAAAACCTCTCTGGTTCGAATTCATGGGGTTGATCCCAAAAGTATGGTGATATATGGAGATTATATACCTGAAAGAATGAACTTTTTTAATTAAAGCTAAGGTTGGAAAGATAAAATATGAGAAGCCAGAGGACTGCTTAGAAGAAAACTTTCATAAATGAGAATAACGTTGTGACAAATTGCTAACTTCAGGCTTTACATATTTCTTATTGCGATATTTTGAGTTTCGTAACATTCCTTATATATCATAGTACATGAAAAATATATTGAAAGAAAAAATAAACAAATAACACAAGTTAAACTGCACTTACAGAGATGAAGATATCAGTTCCAGCAGGAATTGAGTAACCATTTTTGTCACCGGTGCATCCTCCTGCAGAATCAAGTCCTTGGCTTTAACATAAGTATCACAAGAAAAAGATCTAACTTATTATCTATCCAAGTGGTTGAGGCTGCTGGAGAGTGGAAACGTTTAGAACTTTAGGTTTAGGTTTAGGAAATTAGATGAATTAGGTTTTGTTTTATATTTTTATTTTTTATTTTTTAAAAAAATTATAATTTAATCGGGTCGGGTATTTTGTATCGGGTTTTGACTATCACCCGCTAACCAACACACATAGTCGGGTATTTGTTCTGCCCACCCGTCAGACCCAAAATGTAATTTTCTACCCAAATTTACCCGATCGGGTCGAGTCGGATATGTCGGTTTGGGTCGGATAATCGGAGATCATGTTCACCCCTACCTAGAACGGTAAGAATGAGTAATAATAAACCTAGACATTAATTGGTAGGAATGATTAATAGTAAACCTAGACATTAATTGTATTTAATTGTCAATAGAATTAGTTGTTAGAAGAAAAGGTATAGCTTCTTGCAATACTTTTATTAAAGCTAATTCACTTTAGTTTTAACCATTGATGGTGAGATCGTGAATATCATTTTCTAACGGGAAAATAACTCAGAATCCTTGGGGCTTTTAACAATTGACAGCATAATGCCCTAAGCTTTTTTAAATAGTTCACAAGGGTACCGCCAATGACCCTATGTCAAAGTAGTTATGACATGTAACACAAGAACTTTACTACAATGTCCTTTGTATCATTGCAATAAAAGCAATAAAAGATCAGTGTACGCTCATGAACATGTCTAATTGCGAATTACAATAATAATAGCCGCCACCTCCATATCACTACTGATATTAAACAACAATAACAATATTATCACCACCAACGTATGCATCCCACAAGGGAAAAAAAAATTCCACTTAGCACAATCAACATTAAAGTAGATGTTCAGATATCGGTGATAGGAGAAAACTCTCAATGAAGGTTGATCATTTTGAAGTTAAGACTTAGAAGAAAGCAAATTACAATCAAGGGTGTCGATAAAGTATCGAAAGATACCCTTTGATGGTCAAGTTAGAGAAGTATTGAAAGATACTGGTCATGTTAAATTTCTGGTGAATCAAAATTTTTAGATAAAAATGCTCTCAAAACGAAAAAATAGAAAATAAACTAGAGAGAAAATATACTTTGAGCTAGTTGGAGGACGAGAGAGTTACAATCCAACATTACTTTAAGTATACTGTAATTATGTTTTCTTAATTATTAAAGTTTTTATCGGGCTCAATTTTGTCTCCGCAAAGTTAAATATAATTATCTTTAAATGGTGGATTTCAATGGAGAGGGTTATACAATATGAATAGAACTCTACCACAGCCTCCATTGAATCAAATTGCACTCCACCATGTCCATAGCCTCTCCCTACTCAAGCGCTATAAGCCAATTTACCCTTGAAACAAGAAGCAAATCATGCAGGAGCAAAATGTGTCGTAGCTGGACAGGATGGATCTCTACGGTCTAACTCTAATGATGCTCCACAAAAGATGCAAAACTCATTGGGCAAGTGGACGGGCCATATCACATTTAAAGGACTGTCCATGTCTTGTAAATGCATCCCATCTCGTGCTTCAAGAAGGCTTAAAAAAAGTTTACACTCTCTTTCAACCCCAATTTTCTATCTTCTGACAATTTCATCCTTCATACTTGTTTTATTATTACATGAGGACTCTAAAGTGAGCTACAACAAACCATACATCTCAAGAAGAAGCATCAGAATTCGTATAACAACAAAATGAACTACATCGAGCGGACCCAACCGCTTAACCAAGGATATAATCTCAATCGCAAGGCACCAATATGTTAAATAATCGTCAATTTTCCCAGTCTAAGCAAATTTTAATTTATATTTATACAAATATTTGAGGAGCACATTCATACACGTTTCATATCTTTGAAGATCATGTATGCTACTTCACATCTCTCAGTCTCTTGCATATTTGAGTTTGAAGTTTGAAGATGTTGATAGAGGAAGAGAAGTCACTTTTTCTGGCCATCGTGGCGCCACCGAGACTCGTCCAGATACCTTTTAATCCACTTAAGAGTTGCTATCAAATCGGGGTAACAAAACTAGCAGCATCAACACGACTTCTTGAATTGTGCCAAAAATTGAGTTACACTTGCAACAATGACAACAATTTGGTCCCCCACAAGCACTATCCTTTGGTGCCCCAGTGGCGTATATTTCTTTGTGGGGATTAATCCCACCCAATCCCCATTCATAAAACACGTGGTTCCCTTACTATACTCTACGCCACATCATTGGAAACTTGTATGTCTGTATGCTTCGCAAGACTTTTATTAGAACTGCAACCTACACATGTCACCTCTCACATCTTAGATTCAACTTTCAATGGTTGTTATTGTAAATAAAAAAAAAAAAAAGAGATTGTGAGTGAACCCCAATATTGTAGTCTTCATCGACTAATTCTATCATTCGCTAATAGATGTACAAAAAGAAGAAGATAAATACTAATGTTGATGTATAAGAAACAGATGGGCATGCATAGTTGCCTACCCACCCAGAGAGCGGTAAATGGTAAATGGGTCTTGAGGTAGTGGGCCGTGCATGACAAAGCAAATGCAGCTTTTTAGTAAAAACCATTTGAGAGAGCTTTAGAGTGGTTGATTGGGACAAATGCACCTTCGTGGTGTGAAGCGGCCTTCACACTCAGATCACACACAAAAAAGCATGAGAAAGTGTCAGGCATGGTAAGTAAAGTACTCTGTACCCTCGGACCCTACCTTATTGCTCTACCCTTACCCTTCCACTTTTGCACTATCTTATCTCTACCCACAAACAATTCCCTATTCAGACTCCAGCGTCGGGTCAGGTCAGGGATTAAGTATCTATAATATCGGCTTAAATGATTGGTTATGTACTATACCAAATTTCTTATATTTAATTAATTATAAAATAAATATAGTAACAGTAATGGAAGTATGGTTGAGGTTGAGTACTGTTGAATGGGTGGTAATGCAATTTAGTCGTTAAAAGTGTATTGAATTTTGAAACTTGCAAAGAAATTGAAAAGGAGGACATGAGTCTGAGGGGTTGCTTTCAGGTTTCTCGTTGGCATTGCATAATGCATAGCTTTAGCTTAAGCATACAAATGGAGCGGGAAGGAAAGGGCAGTTGCAGAAATGGACAAAACCTTTTCATAGAGGGATGGCAGATGGCAGATGGCAGTTGGCAGATTGGCAGGCTGGCTGGCCTTTAGTTGGCATTCATTCATTCATGCAGATGCGGGTACAGTGTTGTCATTGTAAAGTAAAAGTTGGGTGTCAGCAGAGCAGGTTCACTCCCCACTTCCAAAATTGCTGTCATTTTTCTGCTTCGACACGTGGTTGTTCACCCAGACATACATGTGGCACTCAGGGGTCTTGTCAATACTAGCAATCAACATAATAGTACCATGATATCTTCTCCCCTTGGGCCTTATCATCCAACTGGAAATAGGAATTAGCTAGGAATCATCAAACTATGTAATGTTAGGGATTTTAAAATTTTGATTAAAAAATTTAGATATAATAAATATTAATATTATTTCTTAGATATTATGGAATGCATGCCTTTCATCAGAGTCAATATTATAATTTTTAAATTTTTAAAAAATAGATCAATTTCCAATTACTCTTTAATTTAGATTGTTATAGAGTTCTTTTAACTATTCAAGACTTGAATCAATAAGTTTTTTATTTTTCAAATCTTTATCAAGCTTCATAAAAACCAAAATTAAAATGCTTATGGAATGATGTGACGAGGGCGAAGATTGATAAGGATATTGTAAAGGGGGTATATTTCCTTCGGCCCTCCGAAAAATTTTAAAACTCCGTCGTATCTCACCTAAATAAAAAATTAATATTGTAAAGGGGGTATAATTAATTTTAATTATTTCCTTCAAAACTTAACTTCTGTTAGTTACACTTTAAGAGCTATTTGGTTGAGTAAAATTACAAATAGGAATAGAAATGAGAATGAGATATTCCCATTCTTGTTATTTGGTTGATAAAAAAAAAGCCTCGGAATCGGAATCCTATTACCCTAAGAAATAGAATTAGTCATTCCCTCCATCCCTTAGAAATCAAATTTGATTCCTGACTGAAATCAAATAAGAGCAAGACCTTTTACTTTTTGAAAAAAAAAGTTATAAATTTTTTTTAAAAAGTAAAATTAATTAAAAAATATTATAATATTTTAAAAAAGATAAATAAATTAAAAACTTCTAATATTCTAAAAGAGGTTAATAAATTAAAAATATTATAATATTTAAAAAAAGTTAATAAATTTAAAAATTATATAATATTTTAAAAAGTTAATAAATTTAAAAAGTTATAATATTTTAAAAAAGTTAATAAATTAAAAAATATTATAATATTTTTTACTATTTTATACTTTAAAACTTTTTTAAAAAAATATTATAATATTTTAAAAATATAAACAAGTTAAAAAATTATAATATTTTTTAAAATGGTAATAAATTATAAATAAAAAATTATAATATTTTTAATAAAAAGTTAATAAATTAAAAAATGTTAATATTTTAAAAAATGTTAATAAATTAAAAAAAAATTATAACATGTCAAAAAAAGTTATAATATTTAAAAAGATTAATAAAAGGTTATAATATTAAAAAAATTAATAAATTAAAAAATGTTATAATATTTTTATAAAAGGTAAAAAAAATAAATAAAGTACAAAAAAGATGAAAATTCATATTTTATGATAACAATGATATATGTTTATTATTATTATTATTTTATATGTTTTTACAAAKAGTAATTTGAAATTTTGATATTAATTCYGATTCCGGACTTTTTATAATCCAAAAAACTTCCACAGGAATCAGATTCCGATTCTATACTGAACCAAACAGGAGAAATAAATAGCCATTCCGATTCCGATTTCACCCCATTCCAATTCCGATTCCGAAGTTCAAACACCTATCTGATATACCTAAAAATAATAATTTCACCCTCTTGATTATAAAGTAACATGATGACCCTATTTTTTGTAATCTTTTGAAACTAATTAACATTGTGATGATATCATCGATATTTTATTTACTAAAATAATATAAAATATTTAAAAATTTGTAAAAATATTATAAGAATTTACAAAAAATAACAAAAATATATTTTATGTACTAAATAATATTTATGAATTTAAGGAATTTACTAAATAATTTTAATAAATTAAACAAGTAAATTATTTACTAAAACTAAATAATTTTAGTAAATTAAACAAGTAAATTTTAGTAAATAATTTACTAAAAACTAAATAATTTTAGTAAGTAAAATTATTTAGTAAATTGTTTAAATTTATAAAAATTATTTAGCATATGAAATATATCTTTATTTTTTGTAAATTTTTATTAATTTTTAAGATTTTATGTTATTTTATTATTTTAATAAATAAAATATTAATAATACCCTACCATGTTAATTAATTTTAAAAGATTATAAAAAATAAGGATATTTAAGTTACTTTATAATCAATAAGGGTGAATTTGTTATTTTTATATATATCATATGGGTGTTAGTATTAATTTTGAATTTTTATCCTAAGACTGATAAATATAACTAACATACTTATCTAACCGAATATAAATTTTGAGGGTTTAGTGTTAGTTTTATATTTAGGTGGGATGTTGATGAACTTTAAAATTTTTTGGGGGTTAAAGAAATACAGCTATGGAAAAGTAAGGAGGGACCCTGCGATGGTGATGGCAATGGCAGTGCCACCCACGTCAATGTCATGTATGTTGTATGATAGAAAAAGATAAGTAACTACCTACTCGTAGCACTTACAAAATGGCATCAACAGAGCAAAGCAAAGCATGCTTCCCCCTCCCATTTTCAACCAAAATTTGGAATGCTCAATAAATGGGCCCCTAGACAATCGTATTATAACAAAAATCAGATCAATTTCATCAGTGGTTTATATATCTATTTAAAATCTTATCAAATATCAATAATTTTAAAACAGTATATTGTTGAATATGTATCCCAGTGGGAGGGCACAGACATGAACATAGAATAGAGAAAATATAAAAATAAAAATAAAAAATAAATTAGTGTGAGTGAAGAGGTACAAAATGGGAAATTCACAGTAAAAGGTTACAAAAGACCTGGAGTGGAGTGGACATGCTTTTATTTTTGGAGTGGAAATCATGTTGACTCAAAGTCACAGTATATGTGTATGTGTATGTGTATCTCCTTCGACCTCCTCACTGCTCACCTGTTTATCAACATTCTCTCTCTGTCTCTCTCTCTCTCTCTCTTTCGCTTACTGTATACTCTACTCGTAAGAACACAACAATCAAAACATCTCTCATTGTTTTGTTACTGCTATCATATTTCATTCCTCTTTTTAATCTTTGAGAAATGATTCTTGCTTTCTTATTCTTAGTTTTATTTTCTGATTTGAAAGTGAAACTGTTTGAAATTTGAGATTGAGTTGAGTTTTGCATTTTGAGTATTTTAATCTGCTCCTGTTTGGCAGCTGAGAAAACTGCGGAAATAGTGTGGAATAGGAAGTTAAAAAGTTCCTTTCTGTTCATATTTATTGATCATCAATGATATTGCTTGTGTGCTGTCTGTGCAATTGAATATTTATGTATGTGTGATGTATCTTATGTTTACAGTAGTTGTTTATGTATGTTTCATTTCACAGTCAGCTGCTTTCGGAATGATGATTGATGAGGAGTTTTTTGTCTTTGTGGTAGGTAGGCTTTTTACATTATTGCATAATTTGTGCAAACTTTGCAACTGTTGTATGATGGAGTCTTGGAGCTATGCCCCTGAAGGGAAAGGCCATCTATTTTCTGATGAAATTGAATCTTTTGCCACAAGTAGAAAAACAATGATGGGATGGGAAACTAAACCTTCTTATACTTTTGACATCAATAGTGATGCTGATGCTGTTGAGAATATGGAATTTATGGGTCTTGGGTATACCAGAAAACCTTTCCTCGCTAACACAACTGTGGGGATACTTAAGCTTGAAGCTGCTACTGCTGATTCTAGAAAAGGACTAACTAGTCCTACCTGTTTGGTCACTTCCAATTCCTTTTTTGGGGAAGACGAATCTGGGTCCAAACTTTCCAGTTCCTGTATGGACTCTATTAGTCAGGATTCCACTCTTATTGATTTGAAGCTTGGGAGATTTGTTGATTGCATAGATACACGTAATGGTGAATTTTTGAAGGAGAGATCGGTTGTATCTTCTGTGCGTCCACCTTTGACGCCAAAGAGGACTCGCACAACGAGTTCAGGCTCTCAAACTCCCCTTTGCCAAGTTTACGGCTGTAACAAGGATCTTAGCTCCTCAAAGGATTACCACAGAAGGCATAGAGTTTGTGAGGTTCACACGAAGACCCCCAAAGTTGTTGTAAATGGCAGTGAGCAGAGGTTTTGTCAGCAGTGTAGCAGGTTCGTTTTCTGTTCCCCTCCTCTGGCCTTAACTTTGCTTTGGTTGAATTTAAATTCTAATACATAGCAAAACTGTTCATTGCTTTAGATAGTATTTTATTTCTCACATTGAATTTTTAATTGGCTCATCTTATTTTGAAGATTCTGCGAGTTTAACTCCGTTGAGTTGTGGTTGATTTGGGAAGAGTTGTGATGAGATCAGAAATAAACATTGATTGGAAAGGAAGAAAAGGGGCTTGTCTATGCAGAAGTCATGCCCCAAAAGCCTCATGAGGCAATGAAACAAACTCAAAAAAAATATTTTTTGCATTAAAACAATTGGGAGAGGAAGGAAAAAAAATCAGTTAAATGGCAATTTCTTAATTATCTCTTTTGTTCTACACATACAGCAACTAAATGTCTTTCAATTTGGAGAGTAATCTTTTCTAGTTCTCTACTTCCAAATGTATAAAACAGAGACAAAGTTCTTGTTGTTCAACTAAACAAACCTTTACTTCTACTGGTATTTTTTAGTTTTGGGAAGTAATTCCTTAGACACCAATCATAGCTTAAAATACGCACAGACAACAAATGTAGCAAGAGGCAAATCCCACTTCCTCATGAACTAAAAGGGCAACAGTGAGATTGTGGACAGTTTGAAAAGCTACTCAAGATCTTTTGCTTTGTTGTGCTGCAAACTCAGATTATGCATCTAGACATACTAATGGAATTTCCATCAAATGCTTACCAACTGCAAGAGCAGAGCTCAGCCAGTAGAGATATATTGCTTAAGGATACCACCTGTGGTGTCTAGGAGTCACAGGATTACCAGGGAACCTGTTTTACCAGAAGCAAGTTTGAGCTTTATGCAATAATGACTGAAAAGGGGTCATGGAGAAAATTAAAATATAACTTGAGTGCAACAATGCTACAAGATTTTACAACTTTAATTTATTTCCTCTGCTTTGTTTGCTCTTAAATGTGTTTGAATGAGATGATCAAATAATACGAGGTGGATGTTTCATGTTTACAATCATATGCAAGTATCAAGTTCTTTAGTTCTGAATACACTTTCTTAGTTTTACTTTGATATAACAATTGTACATCACGTTTATGTTAGGGATAACTATATTTTAACTTGTAATATTCTCGTACCTTAATTTTATGAACTAAAAATTTACTAATATAATACGCTTTATCGATTATTCTCCTTTTGGGTGATTTATTCTTATTGATTTATTAGTTTTTGTTAATGAAATGTGGTATTCTTTGGTTAATCAGGTTTCATTCGCTGGCTGAATTTGATGATAGTAAGCGCAGTTGTCGTAAACGCCTAGCTGGTCACAATGAGCGTAGAAGGAAGCCTCAATTCAATATTCTCTCTAGTAAACCACATAAATTGCTGCAGTCATATCAAGGTATGAACAATAACTGCACTATCATCGACATAGAAAATGTGATTCGCATTTAGGTACAGCTGACTGAAAGATATGTAAGCTCCCCCTCTCTCAAATCTAAAGAGGTTTCACTTATATCCACATGATATGAAAAGGATTTTACATCTTTTTTGCCTTTGTAATCATCTGTCATCTGCAAAGTTAGCAACTTCATTTGCTAAGTTTGAAAGATAGTAACCAAGCTGATAATTGATGCAAGACCTTTTTCTGGTATTTGTATTCTATCTTATTTAACATTTACTGTTTTAAAGGAAATGATACTGTTCTACTTATATGCCCTGCATCAAAATCTTTAGTATACTTTTCAGATTATTTCTTTTTGTTGATTGTACTTCTATCCAAGAATTCCTCTGAAGGTTTTCATGCATATGCCTCACAAATTTTGTTCTGATTTGGCAAATATAATTCTAGGAGTTCTTAATCTCTTTATGCGTGTTCCTTGTTGGGAACCTATTGCATCTCTTAGGGTTGTGGTTTGCATTTAATCGATATTGCTTTTAGACTTACTAAATTAGTTGAATGGAACTTTGATACACCATGACAATAATTCTCTAAAGATTGAATTTTCTCTTTTCAAATCTGATGGATTGTATCATATAACCCATAAAAAGGATAAATCCATGCTTGCAATTTTTGTTGTTCTTTTTGTACAAATATGCATATTAGGCATGTTTCAAGCACTTGTTCATTAGAGTATAATAACTTCTATTTTTCAATAATGCCATTGTATGGGTATAAGTTATCCCATTGTCTTCGGACTTTTGACCAGGTCAAGTTTTACGGCTACATTAAAAGGAACCTTTCTATCTTAGGAGATTCCTGACTCCACATTTAAAGCAAAGGAGTGGCCAAGTCAGCTACCATTATGTGCTTGATGCTGTGATCATCTTTACAAATCTTTTTGAATTAAAAAAAAAAAAGGAATCCAATAGTGCCCACTAGAACCTTTTTATACTCTGATTTGCATTGACCACTAATTAGGTACAAAGTATGTGTTTTCATAAATGTGATGACACCAACAGTGATATTTTCAGTAACCTTAAATAGTTAACTGTGCTTGTCCGTAGTTGTTGTCTGGGTGAATTATATGAGCCTTTTTGTGAGATAATTATAAAAACAATAACCTTTCTCGAAAAAGAAAAAAAGAAGCTACTTTTATGTAAAGAAAACAAATTAATTCTGTTCTAGAATGGCATGCTTGAAAAGTGATGATAATACTTGTACTGGAACTAAATAATATTCGCTGGTCTAGTGACACTTGAATTAGTATTCATATTGTTAAAAGTAATAACATTTTTGGGATTTTCCCACTACTTGAACTTTTGGAATTAAATTTTCTTCAAAATAATATCTTAACCTATATTTGACTGAGAGGTCTTGTGTTCCAGTTCTGAAAATTCTATTATATAGAAAAAGTTGCACTCTTATCTTGATGAGCATGTATGTTTATTGGTTTCTAGATTTGCGTGTTAAGTCCATTAAGTAAAAAATTAGTCATGTAGCTGAATAGGTGTGTAGTTTAAATCCTAATCGTTGTGTCAACAAATATCAAGGTTGTGGGTGGTTAGTAGAATTAAGGAAGCTGAAGTATGAATCATCCATGATATTGCTGTATAGCTTCTCTAAATGCACATGAATTCATCTACATAATAAAAATTTTATCAACTTTATTCTGTCTAACACATTTGTTCAGCAGGCTCTAAATTTCTGGGGACATCCTTGCCAAAGGGAGCATCCTTTCTTTTTCCAGACATACTTCCAGATGGCATTCTTTTCCATGAAACACGTGAACAAGCTAATATGTTTAAGCGCGTCAAATTTGAGGAGGAGCCATTCAACCATTCTCAATCAAAACGTATGACTAATGGCCATCTGCTAAAAAAGTCTTTCCTCCATCTACAAGGCAATGAGAAACAGCATAGTCCCAGAATTCCTCCATGGGCAACTGAAAGCTATTATGTTTCTAATGGATCGTTAACTGTTCCAGAATCAACTGCGATTCCGCACACTGGTTGTGCTCTCTCTCTTCTGTCAGCCCAATCACACAATTTGTCAAGCAATTCAGGAAATTATATGCCTAGGCCTTTGATCAATCAAACTGGCCATGCCCATAATATTTTGGATCAAAATTTGATTGAAACTATAGGTGTAATGCCTTTGGAAAGATATGCAACAGATGGTTTGTATACATCTGGAATGAACTCCGTGGATGGTGCTCAGGTAGGCTCTCTTATGGTTCCTGACTCTGGTCATGCCGTTAACTTGGAAGTCAAAACCGATGGAGTTTTTCAGGAGTCAAATTTTTTAAATGCCAAGTACTTCCCTTCAGATGGGTCTACCGTTGATTTGATACAATTGTCATCACATCTAAAAAGAGTGGATCAACAGAGGAATTCCATGCAAATAAAGCAGCAAAATGATGATTTATGCTGTTTCCCAACGTCTTAAGGGTTACACTAGGAATGAGGTATGTAAGCATAACCATCTGAAATCCTTTGCAAACTATTTTTAACATGCTTCAGAAATGTAAGCATTTTGCCAGCTTAAGTATTTGCATACGAAACGCTTCTGAATGGATGACCTACTCTAGTGGATGTTGAAAATGAAACCAGAAGATAAGAAATAAAAATATAAAAGAACCGTGTGATATCATGAACCTAATGTAGATTTCTTTTTTAAAAAGTTGTACAAAAACTTGATGACGTTTCTGATTCCTTTTCTTCAGGTAAACGGGTGGCGATCCGAGATACTTGCGTAAAGAATTTTAACTGGTTTCTTTTGTGTATTGGGTGAAAGACTTGATAGACTCTTCTGATACAACTGTTAGTAGGTTCCTCTCTGTTAGGTATAGAACATGTGGCGACCATGTAGATTGTAAAGTCCCTTGTTCCTTCAGAAACTCCTTTGCCCTTTTGATCAAATTGCTAATGTTATGTTGGTTTGAGGATTCATTATTAAACTACACAACTACTATATCATTTCAGGAATGTTAGCTGACGTTAATTCTATGATTGTAAAGTGATGTAAGTTTGACATGGTTTGTTCCTCAACTCTTTTACCGCTTGAATGGATCTTATTATGCTATTTCAAGGATTCAGTCATCAATTATACAAGTACCATGCATATAACGGAAGATTTCCTATCTGCTGTTTATTTGAATGAGTCCCAACCCCTATCTCCCATGACTTTGGTTGCAGTGAAGGGGCAAAGGTTGAAGGGAGCCAAGGGGCAAAACTAAAGGGCTAACAGGACTAGACCACCTTAAAATTAAAGTTGATAGAGAAATTCAGTGGCACCGATGTATTATTTTATGAAAAGGAATGCTTTATATTCTTTATATATAGAAGTCTTTATTATTTATTTCAAAAAGGTTAGATATGCTTGAGCAACTTGGTGATCTTGTTAATGTTAGTTTGTGTTAAAATAAAATATTATGAAACAGCATTAGTGTTTGTGGACAGCATTTTGGTTCAAAGACATGATAACTTTCCTACTAGTCTTCACAACCATCCGCTTTACATAAACTAGCCCAAAATTCTAGGAGTTCTGAGTAGCCCAAGTTTCTCATAGTATTTAATATTTGTTAATCAAGAATTAAAGATTTTCAAGTTACATTACAGCAAAAGTGGGTTGGCCATTGTCCACATTGCCCAGAATTCTATGTGGCAATGAGACGTAAAAAGCACCATAAAAAAGTAACAGGAATGAGGCCATCAATCCCTATGGGTCTGCCCCTCATACTGTTACAACTTGATCATCAAAGTGGCCATATGCTTCCAGCTTTTGAGTCGTTTATTAATTGTTTCTAATCGAGGATCGTCACTAGTGACGCATGCTAATGCCACTTAATTACTTAATAAGAGCTCATTATTCAACTTAATCAGGGATTTGGTAGCTTCAGACCATTTTGGCGGGCATGGAAGATCATCCGGAACGAAATCAACTCAGCAAGGACGAATTATCTATAGGATAAACGACAATATCTCCCGGCCCCTTTTAGATTTCATTAACTAAAGTTCTCCTCCTCCAATATTTAAGAAACATAAACATCACCCTATAACTTTCTACTTTTTCCTTGATTTCAGCTTTTTGTACCACCTATGCATTCAAGAGTAAACGTTAAAAGAGGAGAAAATTGTCATTCTATGAAACTTTGGGGAGGTAATGTATTTACCCTTATTTATAAAATGGAGGTGATTCTTCATGAGTAAATGGGCCGAATGACGGGTAATCATGTTTCTAAACTTGAACACAGTCCCACACCAACGAACTGTGATTACTTGAGTTGGAAAATACTCTTATAATTAAATTCATTCTATTCTTCTTCCCTCGAGACATGACCTAACTACTATGAGTTACTGACTCGCTTATGTATATTTTTGTCAACTCCCTCTCTGTAGTACAGATTGAGTTTTCTTTCTAACAAATATAGAAGATCTTGACAAATTACAACAAGTTTCTAACTAATTAATTTAGGGAAAAATTTTTTTTATGAATCTTCAGATTGATCACCGCATGCCTCATTCCAGATAAAAGCATAAATTAATGAACGATACATCTTACGAACGATACATAATAGCTCCGAACATATGCCAAGCTAGCAAGTATGAAGTTGGGTCTGTGAAATTTGTTGATCAATCACATAGTAATACCATCAAAATTATTCTGATCAAACCTGACTAGACTTTATATCTGTTGCACACCTATGATATGAGAATGAGAGATCTTAATCACAAACTAAACTAATTCTTCTATATGTTCACCGCTGCCTCACATGCTTGCCAATGCATTTTCAATCTCCATTACAAACCAAATCTGTAAATTGGTTTTCAAACTCAACGCTAAACACTTTGACTAGCAAAGGCTAAATTGTTCTTGTTTAGACTTCACAAGAGAATGCACACAGTACGCGCAGACTTGAACTATAGCCATTCAGTTGTATCGTAGCTCTAACCTAGCTACGATTCGGTTTGAATAGTAATTAAGCGTCAACATTTATGTCTACTTGTCATGTAAATGTACTTTTGACAATGCTGGCCAGTTACAAAGGGTGCATAAGGGCACGAATGAATATTCGAGATGGGAAAATCCTGCTTGATTGTCAAGGAAAAAAATTGCGAAGATTTTAACGTATATCTGAAAAGTACTAAAACTAGCCAGCTGCAACTTAGGCCAATGATTTGAAAGGTTTAACTTTGCTCACAAACTCATAACTAATGCCAAATATTAACTAGTTCTAAGCTCTCATACAACAGTAGTCATCACGATAGCAGTACTAGTACAAATCAACATAGCATAGAGTAGAGTGATAATAAGACAATAAAGTTTGAGACGTGAAGCTAATTAAAGTTAATCAACAAACTGATATTTCAAGTGGTTCAGGGGTTGTTCTTTCAACATCCACTGTCTCAGCATTGTTGGTTAAACATATATTACTTCATTCCTGCAAAATCCAAACCCTAAAAAGGAATCAATACTCCACAAAATTCCAAGATTTGTGTAGAAAGCAGAAGCGTTGGCAAAAGCAATGGGAGAGGATATATCTCTTACGTTGTTGCTGCTCCCAGCTGAAGCAGACCCGTTAAGCGAGTTAGGAATGTACCTAGCCCACTACAAGCAACAAGAAAGATCACAGAAATTATCAACACTTTTTTAGGTGAAGTTAAATAATAAAAAAAATGGAGGGCCTTTAGAGTTTGACCTAGGTGGGCACTGGATTTGAAAAAATAACTTACATTTTTGGCCGCTGTGCTGAAAGCTTCTCGATGTGGTATCTCAGGATTGGCTGCTTTGATGCGTTGTATCTCCTCCCTTTCGGTAGTTTTTGGTAATGTATAATAAATCATGTGAAAGTAAAAAGTAAATAACAGAAGCACGTCGGAAATGGAAGGTCTGACAGTAGTACCGTTAAAAATGGATATAAAACTTCATTGTTTTTCTTTGTTAAAATATTTATGTAATATCATATCAAAGCTCACAACATATAAAAAGAGAATTTCTTTCCCTTACTTCATGAACCGATTGTAGGCTGACGGAAGCCTGTGTTTCTTCTCAGGTGCTGCAAATAAATAAATAAATAAAAGATTTTGTAATATATATATATATATATATATGCATTTGTAATTCAATGTACGCATATACCAGAGTTAAGGGTTCTCACGTTTCACGACAAATGGTGCTTTTGGGGACAGTGGCTCACTGGAAGTGGATGAAGATGATGATGAGGAATTGCCCAGTTTGAAATCAGTGCAAAAGCTCTGCTTCTCCTGAAAAATAAATAATTAAACACCTTCCATCAATATGTAACGCTGTTACCCTTAAATATTATGTTGATAATATCTTAATTATCTTATATATACTACTTAACATCATCATCTATTATGAAGTACTAATTAGCTCCTAGAATTAAAGGAGGGAAGCCCTGTGAATGGCAGCTACGGTACTAGTTCTTCTTTCTTCTTCTTCTGCGCTAGCTTTTTATTTGTGTGCATCAGTGCACGTGAGTGTGTGCGCGTGAGTTTGGAGATGTTCCGTTTTGTAGTTTTCCCTTTAATTTTTCTCGTAGTATGATCTGATGTATACAAGGAGACATACCTGAAAACTGAGACTCATTTGATGACATTGACCTTGCTGTGGAGGTCTGGTGCTGAGAAAGGAGAGGTTACTGCAATGACCACATTTCACAGTCACTGTGTCCAGCAACCGTTTGCATGGAATCCCAACCTACAAATAACCAAAGAAACAACAACAAACAAGAACAAAAAATATAATAAGAAGAGGAAGAACATTTCCATTCAGGTCATAAAACTCTTGCCATACAAGTTGCTTCTTGTTTATCTCTAATATTATCTATTTTGGCCGATAAATGATAGAAAAATAAACTTTTACAAAACATAAACACAACAATTGGCTGCTTTCTTTCTAAATTTCAATCTTTTGAGTACAAGTATATGCCTGCCCCTTCCAATACATGTTAACATCCTTCCATGCTAGCAGGTACATTATACAAAGAAGAAAATGAGATGATGCTGCGTGCTTTCTATATATATAAAATGGGTAACACATTTGGTAGTATATATGGTTGAAGAAGAATATATATATATATATAAGTGTAACAACAATTGGTCTACGTAAAATTACCGCAAGAACAGTGTTGCAGAAGTTGCAGCGAACATAGCAGAGATGCTCAGATGGTGGAACTTGCAAGTCCATGGAGACGTTCTCTTCTAGGTTCATTTTCGAAAAGGAGAAGGAGAAGAAGAGGAATGTGGTTAGGTTTAGAGAGGAAAGAAGAAAGCTTAGGGTTGTGAAATTGTGATAGTTGATAAGAAGAGGTGAGTAAATAGTGTCTGAGTAGCTAGCGTCAAAAAGATATATCTAGGGTTACTATATTAGTCAAATTGTACCTGCACTGCATTTTTTTTGCAGAGCTGAAGTTGCATGGGTGCTTCGATGCACTGACTAGATTTTAGTAAAATCTCACGATATTATCTCTCTACTTTTTACACTTTGCCGGTATGCCATGTACGTGGTAATATAAGAAAAATGAATTAATCAATAGTCATCTTCATCTTCACCATTATATATACTTGATGTTTTACTATGATCTTCATAAAGAAAATGAAATTTCTAGTCTTACATCCATCATGCATGCCTAAATTTATCAAGATTATATATGTCAGATATATTTAAAATTAAGTTAAACTTGTATGTTTATATATATACACATTCAAATCTCATTTTCTTTTATTTTTCTGTATATTCAAATATCCCAAAATGAAATTAAAAGCTAAGGATACATTCCTCGATGCTTATGCTTATTCCTTTTCTTTTTAATCTATATTCAAGGTTATATAAATCCATTGCAGCTGAACTAAATCCTTTTAATACTAGCATTAAGATGACTTGTAGCTATAATAAAGCAATTTACCTTCATAATTCTTTCATTAATGATCTCTTATACTCTTTCCCACTTTTTACTCTCCATTAACTATTGGAAATTAATTAAACTCAAAACTCTGAACCCTCGGCCCATGAATCGTACCATGCATCCAGAAGCACTTTCAATTACAATAGTTCTGAGCTAGATCGATAAGATTTTCCTCGAAGATTTGAAATCTGATCAGATTCAAGCAGCCACATGTGACAGACCTAATAATCACCACTGTTTCATTGCCGAGTGCATGATTTTAGACGTCTATCCACATAAACGACAATCAACACTAGAGGCTGACACATAACACATTAATTGATGGTGAGCCGTTGAGAACTTATCAATTGGACTTGAAGGCCTAGTACGAAGTAATTAATGAATCACACCTAGATGGCTCCTTTTGCAAAAATGTATGTGGAATTTTGTTTTATTTGTTGGAAAGCCCAGATCCACTAAAGCAAAGAAATTATACTCTTTTTATATAAGGAAAAGTGAGATGCTGGGTTCGTTTACAGCTGTTCAATTCCCGCGCATGTTCAGTTCTCACGGTTCGATCTTTTTTCTTGAAAAAAAAATCCCTCGAATTAGTACACATCAGCTAATTTAGGTTGAATTCATTGCACACTGAAGCAGCGTCCAAAAGTTTAAACGCATTACAAGTAATTAAACCTACAACGTTCAGCAGAGTACCAGCAGAGGAACAAATCTATTTACATAGATTTTGTTATATATATATATATATATATTCAGATTAATAGTAATAATAATGATTATATATAATCTTTTGAATGTGGAGAACAATGGCAAAAAGCCACCACAAACTCAGCGGAATTGATGAGATGAGAAGTAAGGATATGGTTTGGTCGTCCACATAGAATACGACACAGTACTAGAAACAATAGAACATGGGCATGCTTGATGCATTCACATCTTGCAGGGGAGGTTGAATGCAGTTAATGGTTGGCAGGTGTAAAGGAATAGACATGGAAGAGTTAAGGAGAACGTGGGTCCAAAATATCAAGAGAAGTTGAATGAAATGATAGTGAAGAGAAGAGCACCTGCGGAGGTATTCCATCTTTTGTGGGTGCAATGTTAAAGAAGGAAAGTTGAAAGAGACTGAAGCTAAGATCACACGTCAATGTCACTATGACACTGGTGAACTTTAGGAGGGAGATGGGTTTTGTGTCTTTTTTTGATGGGACGATTCCTCAATTGCCATACAAGGAAACAAAGCTACATCCACACTTGGTATCCTAACCTTTCTATGCTGGTGTAACTCGACTTTCCCAAGGTGCTTTTGCCCTAAGTCCGATGAATTCTTGTTGCTTTATTTACTGCCTCTTCTGATACATATATCATTTTTTATAAGGAAGCATTTGTTGCCCACGAGATTCCCATGTCTTCCTTTCAAACCTATCCGACTCGTTCACATCTCTACACTTCCCTTTCAATTTCGTTAACGGATTTGGACACAATCATTAGATCCCTCTTCACCTCCCTTCCTTATCTATTTCCGGAAACTCTGAATTATGATTAGACTTCTCTTTCTTTTTCCTTTCTCCCTCGCCCCCCTCCTTCCTGCTTCTTTACCATTCTCTACACATATATATAATTTCAAAACTAGATATATAATTAATATCAATAAATGTTTGTATTAGCATATGTAAATGATATCTTGATTTGTAATAATTTCCAAAATTATTGAAACATTTACTGGTTTGGAATATCTTGTGTATGATTTCTATTTTCATGCAATATATATAAATTTACTTTTCGTTTTCACGTTTTAGCATTATCCTATGTTCACGAGGGAATGTTATATGTGCGTCCTCTTTCAAGACTCGGCCCAACCAAAAACATAATAGTAATAACGATAATAAGGGTTTCACTATTCTTATTATATCCAAATTAACAGAAGAAAAATACTGGAACAAACGTAGAAGCAAAATACAAATGAAGAAAGGTTGAAATAATTTTTTGTTAGAAAAATAAAAAAGAAGTTAACTTCCAATAAATCTAAATTGAGGCTTCAAAATCGGGGAGGTACTGCAGGGTTCAATCAATACAATACGAACCAAGCTGAGGTTGGTCACCTGATGGTTCTAGGATGACCTTTATATTTTGTTTCTCTCTTTTTAATACAATTTTTCTTTTCGGATGTTTGAGGAATTGAGTTCTAATGGATATATCATGGATTCCTCTAGGATTGTTATTAGCTTCTTATAGTGAAGTGTTACTTTTATTTAATTGATTGTATTATATTTATAGGGATGCAATCTTTTAATACAAATTTAAACACAAATTTTTAGTTATTGATCTCATCTAATCAATGATTGAGAAAGTCGGTGAAATCAATATCAATAAATGTATTTTTTTTTCACTCTAAATCTCAAAAATTTGAATGTGCAAGATCAAAAACCATAAATTCTGTTAAAAGATATCCTCCCTAATTTATATTACCATGCAAAGAAACTTTTATATATCTTGAATAAAGAGATTTGAGGATGGATTTGGTGGTTCTAAGTTTAATATGAGTAAGTTTTTAGAGGACTTATCCTAAGGTTGCTATAGGGTGGGATGGGTCCTATTAGTTCTTAAAAACTTAAGGGCGTAGATGGATTTTCATAAGATCTCATCTCCTTAAAGTATACTTTAATCTATTTAAGTTAAAATCATATATGTACCTACCAGGGGTGGACACATAAAACCGAACTGAGCTAACCTGATTGGGGTTTGATTGACCTGGTCAAGTTTTGCTTAGATCTTCCAAGATCCGTACTTGAAATTGGGTCGAAAGAAACTAATCTAATAGGGTGTGGGTTTTGATCAGGTATATAGTCAAAACCCGAATCTTGACCCGACTCCAATAACTTTTTAAAATTTTTTAAAAATTGACTTGTGCCACATTTTTATTAGTGGAATATATTTTAGCATAATACACCTCACCACATAATCATCACATTCAAACCGTACCCACACTTTGAATTTTAAAACCCTAATCAAATTCTTTTACTCTTCCATTGCCGTATTGTCGCTCAGCCCTATCCGTTGCTGATCTTTGGGGGTATATTCAATTAAAACTTTTATAGACTTTTATAAAATTAAAAAGTTTGGGTGTATTTAATTAAGATTTTTATAGATTTTTAAATG
>JANKKB010029255.1:0-21165 GCA_026225775.1 Bursera palmeri | reverse complement strand
AATAAGGTTAAAGGTTCAAATGTCTTTAACATCACCTATTTATAGGTGGTACATAAGTTCTATGACAACTAAAATCTAATGTAAATGAGAAAAATATCGAGAGATTTTTGTATGAAATCGAATCTAAGTCTTTATCAATATACCAACCAATGTCAATGAAGAAAGCTAATATCTTTGAATATCACCAATTGTTGTGTGGTAATCCTAAAAACATGTGTTTTATATTGAGTTGAAAGTGTTTCAATAAATCAAGAATTCAATAATAGAATGATAATTATGTTGGTGTGTACATGAACTCTTATCACTTTGTTTGCTAGCTAGGATTTATATTTGTTCTCGTGCCTGGCCATAAAGAGAAAAAGCATTGGTCAATCTTTCCATGAGTTAGAAGCTGAATAATTGAAAAATATATATATCTCTAAACATATTTAAAGTTCTCTACAAATTATAGGATATATGAAAATAACTAAATTGGGAGGGTTTTAGAAAATAATCAAGCCTTAGCCAATTGTCAAATTGATAGACATTCACTGTTTGACTGTTATGGGCTGATGAATGTGCATTCTTCATTCATAAAACAATAATAACCTTTCACAGACCTGATAATACAGTTGAACTGTTAAAAACAACAAGATGGCTCTCTAACTTTTAAAACAAAAAATAAAAACTACATTTCATGGAAACTTTTGACTGAAAAAAGAAAAATTAGGAGTGGGAATCTTTTGAAGTTGATGATAGAAGAGAAGCTGATTAGCAAATCTATCCAGAAAATTTGAGAGATAAGGCAGATGGAAAAGATGTGGACAAGAACGTGTCTACCAAAAATCTTTTTTGCAGCTTATCAAACAAACCATTATTGTCTATCAAGAATAAGCCGCGGCAAATGGTCCCTAGCTGTCCATCGAATAGTCATTTTTCCAATCCTGATGACTTCTTGCTTCTTCATCATGATCTCACCTTCTACTGTTTCGCCTGTTTTCCAAACATTCTTCATTATTCAATGTACTGTTGTCACACTACTTGTGGAATTTGAAAAATGTTTTGGGTATTTTCAAAAACACCTTTTTTTAATGTTCATCTTGTTACATATCCTTCTAAGTGGATGAACAATTGATTGATGACTCTCTTATGAAACATTTTTAATTCTGGGCTCTTTCTTCATTTAGCATTCAACTCTGCTTTTTATTAAACAATCTTAGAAATAAGAATGTTCTGATGTAACTTCATGGTCTTTTGGGAGAACTTGCAGCCAATGTCTATGAAATTTACAATTATTTTACAGATTAAGAAGTGGAATAAAAGTCAAAAAATCCCATTTGTTTATGATAAATAATTCAACTTAATGTCATAATTACAGGTTGAAAGTTGATGAGTTATATAATCGATAAACCTAACCATACAGGGAGATGAATTATGAGTAATGGATAAAGTGGAATGATGCAATCTCAATCTCACGTACTATCACTACGGAAGATATTTATATAAATCAAATAAATTAACCAAGTAAAGATCCACCAAACGTCAGCTGATGGACATTATTAGGCAATAGCCATCATATGTGTACACCAAAACTAAAATTTAAATAAAAAATCATAATAAATAAATATTTATTTATTGTGAAATTTTAGTGGATGATGGGTCATTCAATGATATTGTGAAACCAAATTTTTTATTTGTCTCCAAAAATAATTTCATTTTATAAAATTTTTATATCTTATAAAGTGAAACTCTACAGAATTTGTGGTGTGACACAATTGTTGAAACAGTGAAATATGACTATAATATAATATTTTATTTTTTAAAAAAACTTATTAATTGAAGTCACATTTTGAAAAAATAAGATTATATTTTAGGATTCTCTATAAATAATCCCCATTTTGCAAAAAAAAAAAAAAAAAAAAAAATTGTCTAACGTGANAATAATCCCCATTTTGCAAAAAAAAAAAAAAAAAAAAATTGTCTAACGTGACGGTTCTAGAATCATGTCATGTATCTGTGCTAGAGAAAATAAATAGCGAAAAATCGTGGCAGTCCAGGAACCTGAAATGTGTTTCATCTTGGTCCCAGTTTCCAGAATTAGTTTCTTCTGCAATAAATGCATGTTGTGCGTTGGCAGTGCCCTATCTGGTCTCATTATACTACTTAAAAATCTCATTTTTATCCTCTAATATTTCCTTTTAACCTTGTAACCCTTTAACCCTTTTACTCTTAATTCTCCCTTTTTTACCCCACGTTTTTTTGTATTTAGTTTTTCACTCTACCTCCTTGCGCACATGTATACTATTTCAAAAATATTATCAAAATAAGGACAACATCAAACAAGTATCCTCCAAGTTTGATCTAATTTACAATAAAAAATCTTTTTGATATTTTAATTAATTAGATCCTTAACATTAATCTAAAATTATCAATTAGTATTTTTTATTAAGTAATGGAATAACAAATATATGATATTTTGATAAATAGATTAGAACAAATTGTAAAAATAGATAAAAAGATAATTAGGTCAAGTAACAGAAGAAGGATATAATATTTTTTTAATTATTATGTTAATTAATAAAAAATATCAATTAATGATTTTAGGTAAAAGTTAGACGTCTAGTTGATTTAAATATTAAATAAATTTTTTTCCTGAAATTTGGCCTAACTTTTAGGGTATTATTTTGATAGTCCCACATAAATACTAATTGAAAGTTTCTTTATACACATTTGAATAGTAAGATTTTTTAGATAATAGTAAGATAATTTTGGATATGTAATCTCAACTACTTTAATCTTTTCTCAAAAAAAAAAAAAATATATTTTCGACGAAGTGAACAGCAAGTTATGAGTTACTTAACCTCTTCTAAACTGGAGAGCCAGCCTGGGTACTCTTGTTTTTCAATGCCAAGTTCATGAATTAACATCAAAGGACGATAAAGGTCAAATCTTGAGGATAATTCCAAGGTGGGGTCTCATCATTTGGGCTTTTCCAGCTTTGAAATTTCACTTCTTTTGTCTGCTTTCCAAATTGTTTACGTTCAGCTTATCACCATTCAATAATCAAAACTGAATCTTTCTTCTTATTTTTTTAACATTTTAATACCAGTTAGTGGCACATCATGATCATTAGCTTTTTTAATTGCCTACTTAATCACATGTTTAATGTTTAATAATCAGTGGTTTCTTCTTTAAGAGACAAAGATCTTCTGTTCTTTTGCTAGAAGTGGTAATTTCTCATTTCTTTATTCTATGATGGTTTGGTTCATCCAACGTAATATAATTATAATAGTTGTAAAATTTTCATTTCATGGGCCACGAGTTTTATTAATTTATGATTTTGCCGATTCCAATGAGGCTACTTACAGGTTGTAGTTGTGCCACGTAGCCTAAATGGAATAAAGCGGGAAGATAAAGAGGAGGAGCGAAAGAGTGGCCTATGTTTCAAAAAAGAAACATTAAATAAGTAGCGGATGTAATATAAGAGAAACTATTTGTTTATTCAACAGACGGTCTGGGTTTTTTGTGGGTAGTTTTTATTTGTTTTTGTTTATTTTGTTTTGTAATATTGTGAACAAACGTTGTGATTTTATGAGGCTGTGGAGCTTCTGTTGTGTAGGTTGTTAACTAGAGCAACTTTTCGGCTGTGTGGTTATGTCTTCAGGTTGCCTTRGCAAGATCACAAGATCACAGTAGGTCTTCTGGTAATTATCTCTCTCCCTCTCTATCTGTGTTGATATTGGGTTGTAATGAAGTGTTTTTGTTGGTGGTGGTGCCTTTGGTGTTTGGTTTTGTAAATTGCATGCAAGGGTTATAGGGTGTAAACTGTGACATGGTTATGTTGAATTTTGTGTCCTTTTAGGGTTTTTCTTGAGTATTAATTTGATTGTTGATGTGGGTTATGATGGCGTTTTGATGATGTGTGATCTTTGTGATACTTTTGGTTGATGAAAGTTTCATGTTGTTTTACTTGTATTGTGTCTTTGCCTAACAGGATTCTATGTTTCTGTTTGTGGAGCTGAGGGTTCTGGCTTGACTACAAGTTTATGGTGTTGTTGATACTGTCGTTGGAAATGAGTTCTTGATTGAAAATGGTAGTGGTGCAGCTGACTAATTGTGGTAGAAGCTGGAAAATCGCTCCATATCTTAGGTGTGTATGTTCTGATCGTCATGCAGCCCTAGGTGGATAACAATGGAAGGTTCTTCTGATTCTCCTTGGCAGGAGTCTGATAGTTCTAGGGGATTGAATACTTCTGAAGTGTCAGACAGAAACCCTAGACTAAGACGTGCTGAAAGAATTGGTGTTTCGGGTGATACATCACATGGTTTTGAGTTTGGAAAGGAGAGTGACAGAGTTGTGCTGGTTCACGGTGATCACCTAAGGAACCTGCAGGTTGGTTTATCTGGGGTCTGGGAGGATGAGGCAGCAGTTGATCCCTTCGTTCGTGCCTTAGAATGGGCTGATGTTAGCTTGAGGCAATGGTTGGATAAACCAAAACGATCTGTAGATGTATTTGAATGCTTGCACATATTTAGGCAAATAGTTGAGATTGTAAATGTAGCACATTCACAAGGAATTGTTGTTCATAATGTTCGGCCATCATGCTTTGTAATGTCCTCATTTAACCATGTCTCCTTCATTGAATCTGCCTCTTGTTCAGATTCTGGGTCAGATTCTTTTGAAGAAGGATTGAATAGCCATAATATGGAGGCTACGGATATATCTTTTCCCTTGCCGCATGACATGCTTCAGCAAAGAAGAAGGTTGGGAAGTGAAGATCATCAACTGTTGACGACTCCAACAAATGTTTTGTCAGAGACTAGTTGCATGCAATCAAGCTCGGTTTATGGAGCACATGTAATATCGGCAGAAGAGGCTGAAGAAAATAAAATCTTGGACAGAACAAATATGGAACAAGGTCAAGAAAAGACGCAATCATTCCCAATGAAACAGATATTGCTTATGGAGACAAATTGGTACACCAGTCCCGAAGAAGCTGTTGGTGCTCCTGTTACTTGTGCTTCAGACGTTTACCGATTAGGCGTTCTTCTTTTTGAGGTTTGTAACATAAATTCAGCTTTATGCTCTTGACAGTTTGTGTAGGGTAGGGTTTTCTAAGCAATTTTTTTTTTCTTTCTAGTTATTTCTCTATCCTTACTAATTATTGAAGCTGAATAGAACTGTTAAACCAGTTTCTTTTTACATTGATGTGATAATTCTATTTCTCTCTAGTTATTCTGCCCATTTACCACAAGAGAGGAAAAGGCCAGAACTATGTCTAGTTTGAGACATCGAGTTCTTCCTCCTCAGTTGCTGCTGAAGTTTCCAAAGGAAGCCTCTTTTTGCTTATGGTTACTACATCCTGAGCCAAGTAGTCGTCCACAAATGAGGTGATTTTTCCTTAGATTGCCATTTATATAAATCCTGGATTTAATTTCGTCACGAAATGTCTGCCATTTCTGGTTCTTTAAATTTAGTTTTTAGTCTACACCACCCACCTTCAATGCTCACTTGCTTTATTTGTGGTACACTTGACCGAAAGTTTAAGAGTCCTTTGTTAAAATGGGCACTGCAAAATTTACTTTAATCTGATGCTAATTCTTTCTCCAACTCAACTAATATACTTCCTTCAAAAATCCAAGATACAATTCGTTTACCATAGTTTTTTGAGGTGATTTTATGTTTCTTCTGCACTTGTATGCGGTTTAAGAGTGCATAATTTTCTTTCATTTGAGAAGAATACACCAGTGTTGTACCAACTTTTCTAAGAGTTTGCATTAGCCTGTGTTAATGCTGATTCGAATTTGATGTACTCGGTTGCTTAGGGATTTGTTCGTTTCTGATCTTATGGGAAACATTATCTGGCTTGTTTTCTTAAAAACTATTAGGCATGAAGAATATATATGATATGAGAAAAAATATGCATTGAATGTAAAAATGGATTGAGAATTTTTGTAAAACCAGACTGTTCTTTGCTGCCTGACTGGGTTTGTTCTAATTTTTCGCCTGAACACAAGTTCAGTCATTCCCCTAGCAATTGGGAAGATAGGTTCAGGTCCAGATAATTGATAGGAAAATGCTGGAACAAAGTCAACTGATAGGATGTAATTAGTTTTAACAATGGAGTAGACAAATTAGTTTTGACATTGATATTATTTGTATAACTACCATATGGTAAAAATTAGTTTTGACATTGATATTATGTGCTTAACTACCATATGGTAGGTTCCGTTGGTGTATTATTTTATCCTTGGAAGTGGTTAGCATTTATGGAAGCTTTGCTGACTTTATATTTATCAATTTTGATGTTATATTTGAGAAATACCATCATATCTTCTCTGTTGTATGTAGCATTACATATTTTGCCATCCATTTGTAGTATTTGGAATCTTACACTTCCATGCCTTTTTAACAGTGAGTTGTTACAGAGTGAGTTTCTTAATGAACCAAGAGATAATTTGGAAGAACGTGAAGCGGCAATAGAGCTAAGGGAGAGAATAGATGAGCAGGAGTTGTTGCTGGGATTCCTTTTGATGATTCAACAAAGAAAACAGGATGCTGCTGACAAGTTGCAGGCCACTGTTTCTTTTCTCTGTTCTGATATTGAAGAAGTTACAAAGCAGCAAACAATTCTTAAGAAAAAGAGTGGCTCATATGCGGAGTTGGGGAAGGATGATCACTCGAGGATAAATCTCCCTTCATTAATTATTGATGATAATGATGATTCTTCTACTTTGGGTTCTAGAAAACGATTTAGACCGGGGCTTCAGATTCACAACATAGAGGAATGTGATGATAATCTTGATGATACTAAAAAATCAGTTCCCCTCACTGAAAAGGAAGAAAGCTTTCTTTTTAAAAGCTCTCGATTAATGAAGAACTTCAAGAAATTGGAGTTGGCATATTTTTTGACAAGATGCAGACCAATGAAGCCAGTAGGAAAGTCATTGATTAGACGTTCACCATTAAGTAGTGATGCTAGAGGGTCTATTGTTGTTACTGAAAGAAGTTCTGCCAATAATTTAGGATCAAAAGAGCGATATAGTGAAGGTAGACAAAGTGGATGGATAAATCCATTTCTTGAGGGTTTGTGCAAATATCTGTCATTCAGTAAGTTAAGGGTTAAGGCAGATTTGAACCAAGGGGATTTATTAAATTCTTCCAACCTAGTGTGTTCGCTCAGTTTTGATCGTGATGGAGAATTTTTTGCTACAGCTGGCGTAAATAAGAAGATTAAAGTATTTGAATGTGATGCAATCATGAATGAAAATCGTGATATCCACTATCCTGTGGTTGAAATGGCTAGTAGATCAAAGCTCAGCAGCATATGTTGGAATTCATATATAAAAAGCCAGATTGCTTCAAGTAACTTTGAAGGTGTGGTACAGGTGGGTCAAGCTTTACATTCATTCACCTTTCTGCTTTCTACCACCTTGTTTTGATCAAGTTTTTAATAATTTCAGGTATGGGATGTTTCAAGAAGTCAAGTACTTACAGAAATGGGAGAGCATGAGACGCGCGTTTGGTCCATCGACTTTTCATCAGCAGATCCTACGTTGTTGGCTAGCGGGAGCAATGATTGTTCAGTTAAGCTATGGAGTATCAATCAGGCAATTCTATTTTTGCACTTGGTGGATGTCAGCTTTGAAACTAAACGTACTGAAGTCATCTAATTTCTTACTGTGTATATTTAATTCTGGATGTGTGATAAGTTGTTCCTCTTACGTTGGTTGCTACTGCAGGGAGTAAGTATTGGTACCATAAAAACAAAGGCCAATGTTTGCTGTGTTCAGTTTCCTTTGGATTCTGCTCGTTCACTTGCATTTGGTTCAGCGGATCATGGGATTTATTACTATGATCTACGTAATCCAAAGACTCCTCTTTGCACATTAGTTGGACACAACAAAACTGTGAGTTATGTCAAGTTCGTAGACGCAACTACTCTTGTTTCATCATCAACGGATAACACTCTGAAGCTTTGGGATTTGTCAAATTGCACATCTCGGATTATCAATACTCCCCTTCAATCATTCACAGGTCACTTGAATGTGAAGGTACACTTGTTGATTTTAGATTTATTCATTTATGTTATGAGGGACAAATTTTAGTATATTTTATTAATCTGCAATTAAGGGCCGTTATGATGTCTTCACTATGTACAAGATATGATATTGACCTACAATAAAGAGAGCCAATCAAAAATTCTCCTTGAGTATTGGATATTGTAACTCCAATAAATATTCATATATAAAAGATAGTATATTCCATTATTGTTTGCTTATGTGCTTTGTTTTTAAATATTCCTGCTTAAGATGATATCCATATTACTTTTTTTATAACGTACTTTGAGATTTTTCAGTTGTACGTTCTTGTCCTTATTGGTGCTCATATTTTACTAGACACAATCATCTTTGACATGTACTTTGTTACCAAATGCTAATGCAAACAATATTTAGCACTTTCTGGATAAACATGGTACTGTAAAGGATTTAATTGCTGCAAATGAAATTGAAATTGGGATGAATGAAAGCTTTAAATGGATGTTTTCACTTATTTTAGGTATTGTGAATAAAAATGAAAATGTCAAAATGTTTTCAAAAAGAAGTACTTTAGGAATTAACAATTTGACTGTGTCTGTCAGTCTTACCTGGAGAGGAACTCATTTACTGTTTGTTTGTAAGGTGATGCTTGTGCATAGCTTGATTGATAGTGGATAGTCCTATATATTCAAAAAACCTTATCCTTACACATTGTGCACCACCTCATTTTTTACAGCTGAAGATATTACAGAAATCGTTGTAGGTTTCCCTTTTTTATCAAACAAAAGAATTAAAGTTTTCATTTGAATCAAATGAGAGATATGGTCTAGATGCATTTTGTGATCTAAACTTCTGCTATTGCTCTACTGAGAACATAGTCTCTTTCGATCTCCGTTGTACTTTAAATTTGGTTAATTATAATAAAAATTTGTTAAACTAATTGAAATCCATCATACATCATATATGGTAGAACATAAGATTTTCTGTCAATTGTATGAATGTTATCTGAAACATATTTGGTGGGTTTGAAATGCCTGGATGTGTTCAAGATTGACACATAAATTGAAGCAAATGGCTAATAAATTCAATTATTTGAAGGATTTGTTTGCATTCTTTGAGCTTAAGATTCAGTTATGATCTTCATAAGAAGACATTTGATGGTTGTTGATGGCAGCAAAATAAGCTTATAAAAAGAAGGATTTTAATATGATTGAATTTGATCATCTGCTTGCATGTTTGTTTCTCACCCATGGTAGTTTTCATATAGCCTGTCTTTTAAATGATTTATCTTTGCTTCTCCATATATGTAATTATGAAAATTCTTAGTTGTGTGAAAAACGTGTTAACAATGTCTGCCTTTTTTATTAATACCTGTGGCGTTGATCCTATTTAATATTCATTCTGTTGTGATTCTTTTTCTCATTGCAGAACTTTGTGGGTTTGTCTGTATCTGATGGTTATATTGCTACGGGCTCAGAAACTAATGAGGTACATCTTTGTCATCTTTGTTGTTAATCGTACATATATTCCCTTATTAAAAGAAATTCTTGCATACCTCACATTGCTCATCTTAAAACAATTTGCCCAGGCCCACTCTCTGTTTAGATTTTGATTACTAATGAACCCTCCCCATAAAGTTTTTAAGGCTGCACTTGTAACAAATTTTCAGAAGATTGGCCTCTTATTGTCCCTAGATGTTAGTATGCAATTCAGGGCCAGTTTGGGATTGCTGTTGCTTTAAAAATAAGTAGATTCTATTTTGCAAGAGAAATAAGCAGCTTATAAAATAAATAAGTTGGAGGTATTTGGTAAACAATTTTTAAAAACTACTTTGCATAGAGGTATTTGGAATTGTTGTTGCTTTTGCTTTTATTATATATAAATGACTAAAATAGATATATGTATTATACTTTTATAACCTTTAATTAGTAATATTTTATAATCAATTATTTTTTAATTATTTCTAATAATTTTTATATAAATAATTTATAATTTTATATAAATAATAACATTACTAATATTTTAAAACTTAATTAATAGAATAATATATGAATTGTAAGCCAATCAAATTTAATTTTTTTAATTTAATTTAATTTAAAAAATTAATTATAATTTCAAAATAGACATATATCTATAAAATAATTTAAAATATAAAATTATATTAAATAAACGTATGTAAAAATAAAATAAATTTATAATTAGAATATATACTTGTTAAATTAAATAAATATTAATTGTAAAAAAACTTGTTTAATATAATATGTCAACAGCATAATTAAAATATAATTAATTCAATAATCTATAAAAAAATAATGAAATTTTGTAAGTCCCAAACAGATAAGGGCAATTTTGGTAAGGATAAATATGACTCTTGATATTTTAGAAGTAGAAGCAGTTCTCCAAAAGTAGGAACCCCCTACTTTTAGAATTCTTTATAAAATTAACTTATTTCTATAGCAGCTTATTTTCAAAATAGTTTCTTAAGTATTCTCAAAACGCTTATATTGCTTTTCCTTAAAAAATAATTACTTATTTTTGCAGCAAAAACAATCTTAAAATGGCTCTTACTTGGGGATCAACAGAGCATTTTGCTTTTTCATATGCATCCACATTCTGTGTTAGGACTAATTGCAAGGGAAATCTAGTGAATCAGGTACCATGTGGTTGTTTGAAGGTCACATGTCACACCTTCCCAAAATTTTGAACCAGCAGATCACCACTGATAAATCTTTGTTTTATGTGATATATGAATTTAGGGTACCAATGTTATTTAATTTCCTTTTTATGCTTACAGTTACCAGTCGCAATTGTCATATAGACATGATTACTGGGAGAAGTCAATAGTTTTAGTTGGGTTATTTTACAGTTAGGTTTCTTTCCCTTATTGGTATTTGGTTGGTCCCTTTTTCTCAGTTTTCCTTTTTTTCGTAAAATCTGATGAAAATTGTCTTTAAGAGATCCTGTCAAAAAAGTTGTCATTTTAGACACAATTGCCTTAAGAAGTTAATAGATCCAATGCTTTCATCTCTTTAGCCCCCCTCAATAGGGCCTTAATCCCAACTACTGCAGATTGGTTGCATGAACTCATTTACTGAAGTGGAACAGAAGTGATGAATGATTCAGCGGATGCTATATCTTATTAACAATCATTAGGAACTTGTTGCAAAATTCATCAGATATCCATCTTTTAATAGATATCAGTAACATGTTCTGCTAAGATTAGTTCTCTGATTGTCATGTATACTTACATATATAATAGATATGGGTGGCATGTTCTGCCAAGGTTGGTTCTGTAATTATTATGTATACATGTATGCACTACAATTTGCAAATTATTGTGGAATTGGTGAATGCTGTCATAAAGATATCCAGTTCCACCCTCCAAAAAAAAAAAGGATAAAAAAAGAAGAAAAACCTTCTCATACTTCTGCACTTGGTGTTGATTCAATTATTGATGTCAAGTTTCTGTGGAACAGGTTTTTGTATACCACAAAGCTTTTCCCATGCCAGCATTGTCCTTCAACTTTAACAGCAGGGATCCACACTCTGGCCATGACATGGATGATGCCACGCAGTTTATCTCATCTGTCTGTTGGCGTGGCCAGTCCACCACTTTAGTTGCTGCAAATTCCACCGGCAATATAAAAGTTTTGGAGATGGTTTAGTTCTGCCTATGTTTTCGAAACGATTTGATTTCAGCTAAAATGATAGAAAATTTTGGTGCTGGGGCTAGAGGGTGAAATAAGAAGCAGAATCTTAAACTACAGGAGATTTATGTAGCTAAGATAGGTTTAAGGAGGGTATAGGGACTCAAAACAAAAAAAATTTTTGGTATTAGAGGATAGCGGATGTGGACTACAAAAAGAGTGAGAATGCTCTTGATTAAGTGTATGTAGATAGGATTATAAAAAGAAAAAAAAAAAAAAGGGATAAATCACTTCTCCTGTATATTGTGTAACTCATATGGTTCATAACCATTTTTTCTATGATTACAATTAATCTAGAAATGCGTCATCCTTCTACTTTTTGCTTGATAGGGCTGTAGCCCTCAAGTCATGGTAGTGTTTTCGTTGACAAGCAAGCAGAACTAGAAACACTTTTTGATACATGAATTATTAGCATCATAGGTCTGTGACAGAAGTACTTTGTCTCTGATATATGCATATGTTGCTCTTTGCTTGATAGAGCTGTAGCATTCCAAATCTTGGTAGTATTTTCCATTGACAAGCAACCGGAAGTAGAAACACTTTTTGATCCTTGAAATGTTAGCATTAAATATCTGTGACAGTAAGTACTTTTCTGTGATATAAGCATATGTTTGACCAAAATGCGGCAGGTTTGCACTAGGGTTGAAGAGGGCTGTTATATATACTTACAGATGAAGATTTTACTAGTCTGGTAGCACAAATTATTAATTGCTAGAGGACCAAATATCTAACCTAAAAGGCTTACTCTTTGGACGGAGGGACCAATCTATCTCTGCATCACCAATCATCTCTATAACCAAGTTCTCATATTGATTGTTTGAAAGTCATATCTATTTCAAAAGGTTAATCCATTGAATAGAAGGATTAATCATCTTTATAAACTTAAGATTTCTCTTTACAATTATTTAATGTGATATAACTTAACAATGTCATAGTTATTCCTCTCCCATGATAGGTAAATTTTCGGGGAGAAATAGATGTGGAAAGTATCAAGTATTCAATGACTCTAAAACTGTCTCGTGATAGGTAAGCTTTCGAGGAGAAATTGATGTTGTGAAAAGTACTATGCGCTTTTGATGTTATGTTTACTCGGGTAATATGGACCAAAGAGAATGCAGTTTTGTTAGGGAAGTGTCAGTTTTCTTAAGACTTCCGGGTCACTGAGGTCGGAAATAAAGCCTAAATAAGGCGTTGGTGACCTGAAAAACTAGTGCGAGTCATCTCTTGGCCGTCCAAGGATGAAAAATAAGGCCAAATAAGGATAGTGATCTTCAATAGACGATATACCCTCGGAGACTAATTTGGACTCTTTGTGAGGCTAAATATAATTGAGAAAGAGGTTGACAGCACGCTCATTCAATTCTACTTGCCAAAAACAAGAATCCCAATTGACTTTTCCTCTGCAAGTTCTACCAAAATCTATCATGTCAGTTCTTCCTTATATTTCCAGTCAGTAACATCATAACCTTGACTTGTGATAAAGTCAAGCTGGCCCTCTTTCACTTTCTCACTTACTCACCACTCGGTGTTTCTCCAAAATTTTCCACCTTCTTTCTTGGAAAATCATAGGCGAAAGAAATGGAACACTTTTCCAAGTTTTCCTGATCGTTTTTTCCATAATACGAATCCGTGATGGCCGCCTGATCTGGTCAAATTTTCTTCTTGATTAAAGGAACCAATGAGGTTGATAAATTCAAATATAATGACTTAAGTGGTGCCCTTTTCCATACATCCCATGCTTTACACGCTGGATAGACAAATGACAATATTGTAACTATTGCCATGGACATTGATGAAATTGTTGAGAACTATGCACGTCAATCTTAGGGCTAATTACGGCCTCGTACAACAGCAATTCCCATTGTTTTCTCCTACAGAGTTCTGAAGTTACTATTATTAATTTATTACATAACAGAATACATGTACTGAAACCTTCAAAGTGCTGTAGGGCAAAACAAAATGGCTTTTTAAGATTGGAAATTGAGGACTCTTTAGAAAGTAATACAACTACTTATTAGGAAGCCAAAGAATTTATTAACAGAGAGATGTGGGAGAAAAGACTGCAGAAAGCTTCCCAGGTACATAATCGTGAAATGTCTAAGAAATTAAGGCCTACCAAAAGAATGAATGATCAGGCACAATATTTGATCCCATCCATCAAAATTCTTTTGGGTACATTTGTTTCTAATGATACTATTATACTTAGAATTCTAACAAAAATGAGGTCGTAAATGTCAACTCCACGATCAATAATTCTTCCCTTGATATAATCTTCAAACCTATTGGCCGGCTTCTAGATAGACTCCTCTCTTTTATCTTCAAGAAACTATGATGACATTCTATTTACACTGGTTTTGACCCCGTTTAGCATCCATAATTAGTCTAGCTATTAAACGCCGAAGCTTTTCAGCTCCAGGACCTGGATTGATCCTGTTCAGGTCTCCAACCTTCGAACAATTGGGGTCACCTGAACACCAGGCACCCGGAGTGAAGGTACCATTCTTCCGACCAAGCAACTCTTTATCAATCAAGTCTAAAACAGGGGAGTCTTGCTTGAATTTCCGAGCAAAAGCAGCACTGCTTGCAATCATCTTATCCGTGTCATTAAGTGAAAGAACGTGTGGATGCTGTCCAGGAGGATTGTCCCAAGAAATGTAGTGCAAGTCATGATTGACAGCAGTCTGAACAAACTCCGGCACATTGCATATGACAGTTTGAAAGTAGGATTCAGGAGAAGAGACAAAATTTGTGTAATACATAAGCAGAATTCTTGGTAGATTGTCCCAACCCCAAATGCAGTACTCTACAAAAGAACGAGAGAGCACCATCCATGCCGAGCCTGTAACCGAACAAGATGTTATTCAATGGCAGAACATCAAATTCACAAATCAGATTTAAGGCTAGCATAAGAGGAACTGCCTTTTGGCAACATATATATGGAGCATCTTTTCCTGTATCAGTGGTAGGCATTATATAATCGCACACCAAAGTTTCAGAACGGCAGATGTAACATGTTGCTTTAAAGTTTGAGAATTTAGTCTACTGACGGAAAGGATGAAGCTTAAATGACATATATATCGTGATATCTAGGTTATTTAACTTTGTACAGGTGCATCTTGGCTACTAAATCCAAACCTTAGAACTTTCTTTTTTAAAAGCCATAGCTGCAACAGGACAGCCTTTTTGCAGACACTGCAAGTCTTATTGTTGTCAGAAAGATAACAAGATCCGATGAAGCTAATTGCCCAAACTATTTGTAGCAAAAATGACACTTTCAAATTTGTGCACATACCAAGTTACTGTTACACTAACAGAAAGTCTACCCTTAAAATTTAAGTCCTTAATTTTCATGCATCACCACTCACAAGGGAAATATTGAAATTGGTTGCCTTGGTGCTAAAACTAGAGCTCATTATTTACATCTATTTACACCTCAAATTCTATTTTTTTTTTTCAAATAAGGAACTGCATATTCCAGAAGACAGTAAAAGCCATTTAACCAAACAAGTGGTATGCACTTCCACAAACACAAGTTGAATTGTTTACAGATGATCAACTAAGTCAAACCCCAACACACTTGATATAAAGAGTATAGATTTATAAATTGTTCACAGAGGCCAAATCTAGTCAAAACCAAACATGCATGAATGGAAATTTCATCTTTTTTTTTCCAGTAAAAAATAAAAATTCCATCAGTCATGCACTTATCTGATATTTCAATTTCAAAAGCATGAATGAGAAATAAAATAGGTGAATGATCAAAATACGAACCAGTAAATAACTTAAATGCCGTCGGCAAAGTTCTCCGTGGTGTGACCCAGAATATGTCTGACTTATTCAACATGTAAAGTCCAGGGTCAATCATCAAAGGCATTGCTCGTTTGTCCCTGCCGAATAAAAAATAAAATTTAGCATCACTTGACATATGGCAGTCCTTAAAAAATGTAATCAGGAGGAAACAAAGAGCTTACTCCTTCCAACCAAGCTGGCTCGTGTGCTCAATGAAACTAAGTTTCCGGTTTAAATTTGAAAACGTGTAAAGAAGATCTGCACATTAAAGCTAAATTGTTAAATGGTTGTTCAACCCAGAACTTGCATTTCTCCTCCCAAAAATAAATTACAAAATTTATTAAAAAAAAAAAAAAACATACACACACACACACAACAAACGCACAAATTGAGTAAACCAGACTCACCATCTTGAGTCACAAGAGGATAATCTGAAGCACTAAGGTTGATAAACCAATCCCAGTCCTTATTTTTCTTGAGAAGAATAGCACAAGCATGAAGTGTATTAGCAACCATGGTTGGCCCTCTGTAAGTAACCATATTAGCCTTGGTGCTCATGTGAACATTCCCAACCTTTGAGAACATAGGATCCTTCTCCACTCGAAAAGCAAGCTCCAATCTTTCCTCAGCAGGTGATTCAAGGTCCAAATGAACAACATATTGGTTCCTTGGATGGTACAATGCTTGAAGAGTTCTCCAAAGCTTATCCAGATCACCCTTCGACCCAGAAACCAAATATGCAAATCGAGGGATTTTGGGACCAGCAGGAGGAGGTGGAGAATATTTAACCTTCATTTCAGCATATGTTGGATTTGTATTATTTGCTGGCAATCGAGATGGAAAAATCGAGAAGATGGAATTTATTGTGTGTAATGAAGAGATTAAACCCATGTTGAAGGAAGTTGCAAGAAGGAACACACATATAAGAGAGCTTATCACTAAAGGGAATACCCACTTCTTCTCCATGTTCAGAGATCCCATCAGAAAACTTTTCTGTGGATTCATCAAAAAATTCTTACACCTCGGTTTTGCTCAATCACCAAGTCAGCAGACCTTATGTCCGATCAAATACCAAAATAATTTTCACAGCTACCGTATACACTCAGATCACACCTCCTTAAGGATTCAATAATTCAGAAATGCAGGACTTCAAAAATAATATCTGTTAAATCAACATTGAACAAGAAAATTAGAATACTAAACCAGAGCCAATCATATTCCTTTCCAGAATACAAAGCAAACTGAAGCTTGTAAAAACATCTATCTGTGTCCCGGAATCAAAAGCCGACAATACTTAAAAACGAAACACACATATACTTTAACATCATTGTGCATATTTAATTATATAAGTGTACGAATGTAAAGAGAAAGCTGGAATATAATATACCAGAAAAAAACACTACAGATGCATTAGGAAAATCGACAAGGGACCAGCAAACGAATCAACAATGAATAAACAATTAATTAAATATTAATTTATTTGATAATGAACTTTCGGGTCTACATATAAATCCTTTGAGAAAAACACAATCACGAGCTTTACAATGCCAAATCTCGTCATAAATATGATTAGAAGTGACAGATTTTCAGCAATGAACAGCTCTAATTTTCACCAGGAGTTAAAAACAATGCAAAAGCTATAACGTATCAAAAGATCACTTCTTTAGAAACAAAAAACCAAACCCAGATCACAGAATCAATCTCAGATCATAAACCAATCAACCCATCAAAGCTCAAGAAAATTAAACGCAACCCACAATTAAAAAAAATCCCACATAAACAAAAGAATGAAGCTAAGCCTGCAAAGCAAACGAACCTGAATGTTGAATCTTTGAATTCAAGGAGCTACAGAGCTTGGCTTGAAACACGTCAAAGCGAGCTTTTAATATTAAATAAACGAAAAAGGGAGAAGCTTTTTATTTTACTAAGAAGAGGTTGAAGTTTGTTCAATGATAAAGCTAAAAAGAAGCATAAACAGAAAGACCAAAAGAAAAAACAAGAAGAAGAAAAGAGAAACACAAAGTGGGTTATTGAGTTTCGCAATTGTGTTCTGTCCTGTTGTGTTGTATTATGCTGTTTGTGAGAACCCCTTTTAGGATTGATCGAAGACGGCAACCAACGTAGTTTAGAACTATATTAATACTTGGACATCTCAAAAACTGTTTCTTGGTAACAGATAGATTGGTATGGAAATGGTAGATTACAGTACGGCAAACCCTGTAACTGTTGCCGTTCTTTTTTTTGGCTAGTTGTTGTTTTATAGTACTATTGTGCTACACTGCAAAGCATTCAGTTTCGACGGTGCTGATCTCTTGTGGCGTTGACCCTTGATCTGATCTGACGGCCGTGATTCCAGTTGTAGTGTAGTTGATTGGTGTGGGTCATTGTTGTGTCTTTGAAGTTGAAGACGCCCAAGAGTGTAGGACTTATCCTCCAATTAGACCTTCTCGTGTTCTCAACTTATTTATAATTTTAATTATTTTTTTTTGGATAAATACTATCCTTATTAAGATATTAGCAAATTTAAGTATTAATTTAACATTGTTAGGTCATTTGTTGCATCATCAATTTCATGAATGACAGTATTCAAATCACATAAGTTGTCCTATCAATTCGTGTGTAAAGTTGAAGTTTCAAATAATTAATGTGTGAGATCCACTCAAAAGTAACCTCATTAAGCAATTATTCCACTTAATTTTGTTCTTTAACAACTTATAATCAATTCTAATTAATTAATTGCATTTATAAGTTTTACAAATCGATATTAATTATCTCATTTCTTCTTTTTTTTTTTTGGAAAAAAAAAAAACCCCATAAGACACTAAACCTATAACAATTATTTTTTTAAATAATTTCTATAAAAAGAAGATCTTGATGTGTTGAATGCATCTTTATATTTTATAAATTGATGTCAAAAACATTTTTCAAAGGATACAAACCCCTTTATTCCATAAAAAATCTATGAATTATACGACTTTTATGAATCATCATCATGAATTATTATTTACATTACAAAAATTTCACATTTCATATTATAAGTACAAAAAATAAAATTAATGTGCTTCACATGAAAACTATATACCAGCTAATAATGTAGAGAGAGACATAATGCGGTCATCACCTGTATGTCTTACACGTGGACGTTGGTAAGGCCATGTAGACGTGGTCTCCTATCCGAGCGAGGTACACAATAAGGATGCCTTTTGGTGTAATTAAATAATTCCATAATTTTACAAAGGACATTCTTCAGTTTTGCGGGGTCCGACGGATTCGGTCAGCTGGTGACGTTATGCATTACCCAATCATTAGGCCTACGCTAGATGGATCTCTGACCGTCCGATCTAATCTATGCAAGCGTTTAAAAAATGAGATAATCAATTGCATGCTCATCGAACGGTTATTTTAATCCACGTATCTTGAAGTTCTCGCACGTTATAGTTTCTGATAAATAATCTTTATAATATTTAAAAAGAATACATAAATAATTTTAATTTGTTGTTATCAATGAAAACAACTGAAAATTAGTAATTTGACCTAAATGTCTTATTAAGTATTATATATGTGGTATAGTTCATATATCATAAAAACACTTGCATATAATCAATTTAAAAGCATAGAAATTATTTAAGTGTCACAAAAAAATTATATTTTTAATTTTTGTATCTTATAAATTACGTGAAAAATTAAAACTAAAATATTTTTAAAATAATTAATTATATAATTTAATGACTTTAAATTAATAATAAAAAATTAGTGTGACAATGAGATGGTTAAAAAGCAACATAATTATAAATATTTAAAATCTATATGGGTATTTAGGAAAAACAAATTAAAGAAACCGTTCATAATTTTTTATATTAAGATAAAAACTATATTTTTTTACTTTTTTTATTCAGATGAATTTAGATTATAAACAACTTCAATGTTATAAAACAAATACATCAAAATATATGAATGAATGAAATTCAGTTAATTCAGAGTCCAAACCGAAAAATAAACTCAATACATAAATTTATGACATTAATAAATGATTATCATTTATCAACCTTAATTAATGTTATTAATTTTTTAAAACTATTCTTCCAATCCTTATATGCCACATCAATTTAAATGGTAAAATTGTATAAAAAAATTATAAGAGTAGTATTTTATTATTATTATTATTATTTGAGGATATTTATTCGGCCCCCCAATTAAATTTTAAGTAAATATTTAACTCTAGACTTTTATTAAACTAGCACTTATCCCTAAAAAATTATGACTGTTTCCATAAAAATTAACATTTACTCGCAAAAATCTGGGGAGTAAGTGTTAATTTTTTGGAAGATAAGTGTTAGTTTAATAAAAGTCGGGAGTTAAGTGTTTCTCAAAATTTAATTAGGGGGTCAATTAATTTTTCCTTATTATTTGTATATAGCCTCATCGAGGGATAAAGCTATTAAGGGACGTATTGGAGCAAATGCCCCCACTAGATATGGAAGTTTTGAACTCCCCTCAAGTTTGGATTTTAACACAATAAACCCCTTTTATCATTTGGAAAATTAAAAATTTTAATTCTACATGAGCCAACAAACCTTTATATATTGTCAACTTATATCATAAAATATTTTCAATACTTGAGGTCCATATTAATTGTAATTATCAATTTATTAAACATTTAAGTCCTTAAAAATTTAAGTTATAATAACCTAATCTTCTATAATATTCTTCTTTATCAAGTATTTCTACAAAGTACTTTTACCTAAATTAATTAAATGCATAGTTGTTTTGACTATTTTAAGTACCTTTTGTTTTATACAAGTATTTTTGTTTTTGCATTTTAATATAATTTTTATTTTATCAATAACTTTCCTAATATTTCAAGTTGCCCCCACTGAAGCAAAATGTTTGCTACGTCATTAACCTCAGCCTAAAAATTTTAATTTTATATTGTTCAAATTTTGGAATTTGATAATTCTACCTATAAAACAATTAAAAAYTGRTAATATTTTTATCTTAAAGATGTAAGATATGAGTTTTGTCTATTTTTATCTTAATTAATACGCCCACTTACTTAATAAACCCCTATTTAAATTTAAAATTTGTGTTTTTGTCTATTTTTATCTTAATTAATACGCCCACTTACTTAATAAACCCCTCTTTAAATTTAAATTTTGTGTTTTACTTTCTAAACCCATCCTAATACTAAATATGACCTTTTCAAAATAAATTCTATAAATACTTGTTTTCTTAAATAAACCTACCAAATAATCAATATTTCTTTTAAAAAAAATAAAAAACTTCTATAGATAATTTGTTAGAGAATATTTAAAAGATAATGTGATGGATCATTAGATGTGTATGACTAAAAAGTAAAACAAAAAAAAAAGGAAAGAAATAGGAATTTAGAGATGGATACTATATTCATCAATACTAGATCAATTCTTATAATGCACGATATAAGTTATCAATTTTACATTAGTCAACTCTGATTGAATATATGGTGTACTTGTAGGTTGGGTATGTTAAAATTTTGTCAAAGTCATTTTTTTTTTTTAATTTTAAGACAAAAATTAACAAGAAAAATCAATGTTTCGTATTTAGGAAAAAGAATTTAAAAACGCAGATAAGTATAGTAATTTAGTAAATGTTCTGCTTTACTTTTGTATTA
>JANKKB010029254.1:0-21162 GCA_026225775.1 Bursera palmeri | reverse complement strand
ATGAGAGAGAACAAAGAAGTTGGACTTCATGGATATTTGACAAAATATCTTTGAACACATGGTGGCTTGTAATTGGTTGATTTTACTTGGCTTGAAATTAAAGGAATTAATTTGATTTATTTGGTTGCTAAAATTAGGCTATAAATGTGCAAGCTACTAGTGTGTGATACACTCACATTGGAGTAGGATATGATGTTATTGGATGGCATGTTAACATACCAAAACATACTATCTCTTCTCAATTTTTCAAGCTTGGCCGAACCTCTCCTCTCTATTTCTCCTTGTGTTTTTCATTTGATTTACACAAAATCTAATAAGATTTCACAATTCCAAGGGATTAGGAGTACTAATCCATTTGTGTTGCATGTGTGTAGGTTAATTGGTGACCAATTTTAARCTTAAGGTCACAAAGAATCAACTTAAGCTTTGGATTTTTGTAAGTATTTTTCAACCTAATTAAGGCCTAATTAGCATGATCCATGCTAGGAATATCACTTTTAACAATCACATCTAACCAGTCATGCACTCTCTTGATAAGGCGCATCATGTCAGCTACCTCGCCATCAGACTGCCTAAAAATGGATTTACTTTTGACTTTATCTAGATAGTTTTCAACATAAGCTAGAAACCATGATCTGCATTCATCGTTCAAGGACTTTGCCAGGTCTGTAGCCGGGCACAAAGCACTTCCCCTCACCCAATCACGCTGGTTATCCTTGTCATTTGACAATTCAAGCCGGAAATCACCATTTCTCCTCTGCATTCTTACCACGCATGTAACCTTTGTTCTGCCGACCGGGCTTGATTTATTTGATTTTTTTTTGTGTACTAGTAGCCTCTGAAGTGGCCTTTATGGGTTTGCTAGGGGCAGGAACGGGGGAAAGATCGGATGCTAGAGCTCCTTTGATCCATGACGTTGCATTCTTTTTCCTCTTCAGTCCGATTTTGAGCATTTCTTTTATGGTACCAGGGTCATGTGAATCAGCATCAATTGGTCTTAGTGGGTTGATACTTGTTAATGACTGAAAAATTAGTCTGGTTTGAGCCAGTTCCTTATGAAGATTGAAAAAGTTATCAACTAATGGCTGGTTATCATTCCCTTTAGATGACTGAAGCTCTGAGTACGTGCTGAAAATGCAAGAATGTAAATGGTAAACATGGTGACAAATTGACTGACACAAGGTATGAAATGATATAACATTTTTCCTACACTTGCGTACCTTAGGCACTTGAGCAATCTCTCAGCAGCGGATGCCTCTTGCAAAATATCTACAGCAGCAAGAAGAGCAATATCTCTTTGCCTCAACACCTCCTGCCAAGCATTTGAGAAGGGTTTGTTAATTTATCAACTTCTGAAAGGTCAAATTTACAGATGAATTGAGTGAAACAGAAAACCTTTCCAAGCTTTGCTAAGTTTGAGGGTAGGGAACCCCATGATATCTCAGGTTCTTTCCATTTCTTGTCACCAGATGAACCAGGTCTCGCTGCAGGATGTAAGGACTCCGCACTACTTTTTCGTGATACAGAGGTCCTAGTCTGGTGAGAACTCTTATTTGATTTTGTGGCAATGCCATTGTCTTTTCTTCTTCCTTCGGAGATTGAATTCTCATCAGAGCCATTATACTTAGAGGGACGAACCAATGGAACCTGTAATTGTCGATAATAGTGAAGCTTGTAGAACTTTATTAAGCTAGAAATTTGCTAGTATGTAGGGAAGACAAAATTTTTAATGAGCAGAAACAAATTTTCCATTTATATTTAGTTCTAAGCCCAATGTCCATGTGCACTACATCAGCAACATTCACTGCATAAGGATTCACACATTAGTAACATCTGAATCTGAAAAATGTTAGACAATCCAACCTTTTCCAGTTCCTTTTTAACATGTAATTTCAAACTTTATACAAAGCAATTTTTTCATTTTTCACCGAAAATTAATATAAAAGGAAATTAAAAAGGGCCAGCTTTTACACAAATTTTAAGAATTTTAGTAAATTTTCAAATTTTTCAGCCAAAATTTCTAAACTAATCTATCTCAAGACCTCGATTCATTTCATGGTCCTTATGTGAATTCATAATTAACTAATCATGCAGAGACTGAATTTGAAGCATTAATAATAATAATCTGACAGTATTACAAACTACAATGTATACAATAGTCATAAGGTACTTACAGAAGCAGCACTAGTACAACGACCAATTGGTTTGATCTCATGCTTGGCGACAATGGAGTCTGAATTTGAAACCTCTGCAATTCTTAAAATTGCTTCGCCATTCCAGCTTCTTCTCCTGGTTGCATATCCAGAAGACACGGTTGACGTGTTAGTTTCTGAACCACTTTTATTATCAACATCACTCGCTCTATTTTTCCTAGCTTTGTCCGTCTCCTCATCACCTTCCCCAGTGCAACTGGATGGCCTCCTTCCCTTCTCTGCATTAGGCCTAGATTTCGATGCACTTATAGAACGAATTATTTCTCTTGATTTCTTCTTCTTATCATCATATTCTTCTAAAATCATCTTTATTTCAGGTACCCCACAAAAGCTTTCCAAATTGTCCAGGGGAACAAGATCTTCCGGCTCACCATAACAAGGATGCCTGCCAGGAACAGGTTTAATACCTTTTAGAATTGGTACAGGATATCCTGCCTCCAATGTCTTCACATAAATGAGTTGTCCAAGTTGTAATTCGTTACAGAGAATCATGATATCTTGTTCATGAGGCAAGGAAACATAGATTGCATGCGAAGAATCCGAAACTTTCAAGAAAAAGCCTTGGTTAGGCCAGAGATGATCACCCTCTGACAAAACAGGTATTATGCTTCGAATTTGTAGCAAAATAGGTTCTCCACAATCTTCAGATTTCTTTTCCCGCCCACCCATTTCTCGAAAAAGCTTCAGGAGAACACCAGAAGTCAAACTAGCCATTTTCTTTGACAGAAACGGAGTTCAACTCGTGATTTTCTTCAGCAAAGAAACCAGAAAGATGCAAAAGTTCTCCTTATCACGTGCCCAGAAAATATATAAAACATGAAATGGGTTATTTTGGAAATGCATTGTTTTTGGTCTAGAAGATGCAAGAAATGGTTTAACCAAATTAAAAAAGAGAATGCAAGAACGAGTTGTTGTGGGTTGTGAAACAGATGTGTGGTTCTTGGTCATCCTCGGCTTTTTCTCTTCAATCACACAGTGAAGCGACAGTATGTACACAAAAAGCGCTATGCTGGACATGAATAGGTCGTTACAAGCGTTAGAAAGATTAGTTATTAGAGAGTGTTTAGTATCTTCATATCAATATATCTTGGCATTGGTGGAAATGATATTCTTCAGATTATTGTATTATACTACATAATATCCTTTTAATAAATGCTACTATAAAGGAATATAAAATGGCATATGGAGAAGTACTAGGAAAATTACTATTTTATTGTAATTCCACATTTTAACTGCTTACTAAAAATTATACATCGATTTAGTGTAAACATTTTTATTTTATTTAGAATTCGATAAGTATCCTGGATATTAAGAGATTATATGATCTCGTAAACACTAAATCTTCTTGTTTATATTGCTGATAGTCGTATTGTTGATAGTGCTGGAGCAGAAGCTACATGGATGCATAGCCTCCTTCACCTCTGCTTTGAGCAAGCCTAACATTGAGAGAGCGCCTCACTTGGCGCTCACTAGGAGACCCAACAATGAGTGAGTGCTGCCCCATGACCAAATTCCTTTTTCCTTCACTATCCACAAGGCTAAGCCCCTTGCACACGTCCACCTGTACTGTCACAGTCACTGTCTTGCCTCTCTTGACATCCACCCTTTCAAACCCAACCAACTGCACATTAGGTGCACCAGCCACTGCTGAACTTGCTGGCTTCCAAAACACTAGGACCACATGAGCACCATCCTTTGGACCGCTGTTCTTAACGCCAATGACAACAGAAAATTGCAAGTCCTTACAATTTATTGTGGAGACGTCAATGGCTGGGCCATTGGAAGAGTTAACATATTGTGGCATTAGTCGGATGAGTAATGTGGAAGGAGCGGATACTATGAACTTGGAGAATGATGAATAGCTTAATCCGTGACCAAATGCGTAGATAGATTTGCCTGAGTAAAATCTGTAAGTTCTTCCAGGGAAGTTTGCTGTGGTGTTGGCTCTCATGCTCATGTCTGTCATTGGAACTTGATCAACATAGTCTTGCAGGTACCATGTAAAAGGCGATCTTCCAGCTGAAAGCATCAATTGAAGTTACTAAGAAGTGTACTAGAACCGTATAATAGTAAGTAGTCTTATTAATTGCATAAAGGAAGGAAAACGCTTGGTGTGAAACATGAAATTTCCTGATGAAATATTCAACTAAAGGAATTTATGCTACCGTCTCAGTTAGCGGTTATTTGGTATTAGATAGCAAACTGGGATTCAGAGGTTACCGGGATTGTAATCTCCAAATATGACTTGAGCTATGCCATCTCCTCCAGCTTGACCTGGATATCCCACCCATAAAATCCCTCCAATCTTGCTATTGTTCTTTGCAAACGAAACATCAATAGGACCGGCAGACATGATAACAAGAATCACTGTTCCATTTGTTGCATTGGTCACTTCCTTCACCAACTTTTCTTGATATCCAGGTAAAGTCAAGTTAACTCTATCAAGCCCCTCTGCTTCTATAGACTGATCAAGGCCCACGACCACCACGACAGCGTCAGCTGTGGCGGCAGCCTTGGCTGCAGGCTCAATAAGGGTATCATCACTGCATTTCACATTGCTACAACCCGGTACATATGTCACAGAGGACACATACTTCTGCAGCCCTTGGAAGGGGCTAGTGTAGCCACAAGGTATGCCAGCATAATTGCTTATCATAACTGTGGTGGCATTAGCATTTGGTCCAATAACAGCTAAGCTCTTAATGATTTTTGAGGATAAAGGAAGAGCTCCATTATTGTCCAGCAAAACAATACCTTGTTTTGCTGCATCAAGTGCCAAAATTTTATTCTCATTTGTGCATACATCAGATGGTCCTAAATTTCCAAATAGTTGTGATTTGGGATCCCCATCAAAGAAGCCAAGTCTAATGAGGACAATGTAGTTGTATATTAAGGCCATGTCTACAACAGATTCTTCAACCTTACTCGAGTTAACTGCATTCTCGGTGTACTTCCCTAAATAATCCCCACAATTCATGTTTAAACCTGCTGAACACATGAATTATCAGGACAAACTTGTCTTGTAATTTTACTTATTTATTGGCATTAACAAAGGAGTTGCAATTGCAAAACCTGCTTTCAGGGCAAGGGCTACTGCATCTTCAGGCGTGGTACTGTAATGAATGGAGTTGTAATAAACCGAAATAGAGTCACAATCGGAAACGATATATCTGGCCAGAGAATCATAACAACTTTCATTCAGTTAGGCAAGCAGGAGTTAAATGTAGAAATCAGCATTCAATGACGTTGAGGCATAAACTGAAAAGCTAATCTTTTTCATATACATAAGCTGGAATTAGCATAAACATACCCATCAAGACCCCATTGGCCTCTGATAACACCTTTGAGCAGATCTGGGTCAGCACACGTGGGAATTCCATTTACTCTGTTGTATGAACACATCACACTACTGACGTGTCCCTCCTCTACACAGCTTTTAAATGGAGGCTGATATGTATCCTCCAGGTCCTGCTTTGTCACCTGCACCACAAATAGAAAATAGTCCCAGAGTAAGCCATGCCATATCCAACCACTTCTCTTTTTGTCAAATTTTGAGGAGATTCCCATTTCTATACCTTGTATGCATGATGTTCCAATTTATTAATTACAAGTCAGGATTCTCCGTATTGACAAAGTTTAGAATAAGTGCCAATTCCTTAAGATCACAAGGGGTCATCCACAATATTAATTCCCATTAAAATTTAAACGTGCAGGTTCACCAAGTCATTTTGTTGATTTGGTAAACCTTTCGAATTAAATCTTGGCATATGATCAGGAGAGGTTATGAAATGAAACTTTAGATTAGAGGTTATGAAAATGAAACTTTAATTAAGAAAATGAATTGAAAATAATAAGAAAAATTAAACAAGTTAGTAGTGATAATTGGAAAAAATTGAAATTCTAAGCTCTAACTACTATTGAACATATAGTATGAGTAAGTAAACACATCACATCTCTTGAGTGACGTTGTATAGCTCACTTTTAAGTATTTTTCATTAATTGCACCTTAAATATTTGTCGAGGTACCGTTGTCTTAAGAGTTAAGAGCCGTCCATATTCACCTTATCCATTAAACTACAATTACATTCACAAGGTCAAACACTTACTAGTTTACAGCACCCTTGAGAAAAAAGTTATGAATATGAGAAAATTTTCAAGGCATTAATTAGTGATAATATCAATCAAGGGTAACACACGCATCTGACAAGAAAGTTAACGTATGGAAAACTGTATGTAAATCTATCGACATTAATGAGTACGTACCTTTGCATCAAAGTGAAATCGATCAACATCTTTCCAATTATCAACATCATAAGCAGTATAATGCTTGCAACAACTTGAGACCTTAAGCCTGTCGCTAGTAGAATTCACTTCCTGCAAGCCTCGGACGTAATTCACAGCATATTTCGAAACGACCAAAGGGTCCTCTCCAGGTGTTTCTTGGCCACGCCCCCATCTCGGGTCACGGAACACATTAACATTAGGACTCCAGTATGTCAACCCGGCCAGACCAACATTGTACATGGCTCGAGCCTCCGTTGACACAACCTGCCCCATCCTGAACCATAGTGATACATTAAAGCTAGCGGCCGATAAGATCACAGCTGGGAAGCTAGTGGCACCAGGGACTGTGGCATTGAAATGAACTCCTGGACCGACGTTTGAGACACCATGAAGGGCCTCGGACCACCATTCATAGGCAGGCACACCGAGCCTGGAAATGCCTGTGGCTGTATTTACTAACTGTTGAACCTTTTCACTGAGAGTTAAGCGTGAGACTAAGTCTTTGGCTCGCTCTTCATGGGATAAAGAGGTGTTGCAAAAGGGGAGTTGGCTTGTTTCAGGCTTGCTTTTATCACATGCAAATTGTTGAGAGGTACAATATGGGACTAGGATCGGGAGAAGTGCAAAGCAAAGTGGTAAGAGAAAATGCGTTTTCATTGCTTGCCTGATTTGGTTTCTTCTACGTTGTGTGTTGGAATTGTCCAAGTTTGAGCATTTGGCGCCTTTATAGTAGAAGTATGCACCTAAGTCTCTATCAGCTTTTTATCTAATACGCCAAAAGAGGCTGGTTGCTTGTGGTTTGAGTTACAGAAAAGTTATTCGACTCGATTCCCAGCTGGAGAAAAATTATGTTTTGATGCTTAGCCAAAACAAAAGCTTCTTTAGCTATAGTGGAGCTACCCATCGTCACTCTTGGTCCACATGGTCGGGGACGGATCGCTACGTATATACAGGCCTGGGAGGACTTACCCACCCGAAAACCAGTATATGTGGCTCCTTAGAAAAGGGAAAAAGTTTATCCTACGTAGACTGCACCAGCTCACCTAATTCAAGTTAGTTAGAGAACAATGAGAGACTGACACACATCTCTTAAATCATTTTTCATATTTTATTTTTCAATTTTTTCCTCATATTTTTCTGCTTTCTCTGGTGATCTTTCTCACTTCTAGTGATTTTGATCTTCCTCACATTCATTTCCTATATGTTTCAGTCTCATATTGGTCTAGACTTGTTGAACTGGTACAATAGATGTAGGGTAGACTTTATTTAAAAAATTATATCTTTGAATGAAAGAGACATTTGATTGGATAATTTGGGTCCCCTAATATTTACTTATTGTAGTTAATTGGACAATATATTAATATTGTCTATAAAAAATAATTTTAATAAATATTAATATATGTTAAGGTAATTTTGTCATTTAATTTAATGTGGTCCTTTAAAAATTAAGTCATTTTTTATATGTGTTCGTAAGGATAAAATGGTAAATTTATTAAAATATAAAGCTTAATAGATGTTAACTAACATAATTTTTAACTAGAGGACTTGAGAAGAGATTTTTTTAAAATTTAAGGATGAGAGAAGAGAAAAAGGGTAAACGTCCCATATGAGTGAAAAAAGAGGAAAAGATAGGGGTGATCAATGATAATTACTCATATTATTTTATTTATTTCTTATAATTTTAAATTTTTAATTCAAAATTAGTTTTGGCTTCAATCTTAGTATGTAAGATAATTGTAATAGTATTGAAAATAACATCTTGTTGTATTATATATATTGCTCAATAAATGTAACATTTTTACAGTATTCAAAGTAGAAAAAAATCCTCTATAAAAAGAGGGTATTTGCAAAATAATTAAACTCAAAAAAGTGAAAAGAAAAATATCTAAACTTTTAAAAATTTTGATTTATCTAATCAAAACAGATTTTGTGGATATTAATTCGATACTTATTAACTCGTTACGAGCTAGTTAAATAAAATACACCGTAGGCCTATAATGGACAACAAATCTATATCTAAAGACTCAACAATGACCTGTTTTAGATAAATCATGAATGAAAGAAAACCTAACACTTACATGTTCATTGTCATTTCCGCTTCTTACTTTTGTCGGATTAGATTTGAACATTACACGTAGCTTGCTACTGAGAAACACTGAAATTATTCGCTGTCAAATCTTGTACGATCAAGATTCAGGATATTGTTAAAAAAAGGTCCTCTTTCTTCACATGATTACTGTCATATCATAGCTTCCACTTACTAATTTTATAAGCAATTGTTGTATCTAAAGCAGAAGAATTTTTTACAGGGCAAGCTAAGTTGTGCACTCAATGAAGGGTGCCTTCAAAGAAATTCAAAACATTTTAGAAGCCCAATTAGGCTCTGCTTAGTCACAAATTGAGCATCAATCAAGGTTGTTAGGAGGTAGCTTGGCTATGTTTCTCTGTCTCCTTTCCGGATAATTGTAGGGATCAAGAGCTACATATATGTTTATAAGGTCTTTACCACACCAGTGATATAATTCATTAAGAAAAGCTTGAAAATCCTTGTTATCTAAGAAAACCTTCATATCTATTAGCATCAATAATTATAAAAGGGTTTGTTTTTGTGTTATTTCAAAATGTTCATCAGGGTTTCAAAATCATTAATTTTGTCAAATACTACATGTACCGTGAATGACTTTTCTTTGACAAGTTCTCTAGTATGCCATCTGTGTCCTTCCTGTATGACGAAATTCATAACTGAGAAATGGATGTCACTCTCTGCTACTGACTGCAAAGCATGTTGAACATTTCCTAATCTTACCAAAAAGATGGGCAATCCAACCACTCCTCACTTGCCCACAAAACTAAATAAATCAACTCATTACAGATCACAGGAACACTGACAGCCATTTACAGAACCTCACAACAAAAATGGAGCATAAAGCAAAGCCTAGAAAAGTGCTAATCACCATTACACTCTTTGTCAACATAATTCTCATTTGTTCTTGCCCGGTTCACTCGCAAAAACCAGCTAGCCCTCCGTCACCTGCTCCGGTGATCATGTTTTTCCTGCACTTTATTATTTCTAGTACTCTTGCTTTCTTTGTTACCTAGTTTCATATATGCTTAAGGTTGTCTCTGATTCTTTATAGGGAATTGAAGAGCCGACAGCAAAAGTGTTTATAAGAAGAGTTAATGGAAAGGCGATGAGAGGTTCTATAGCGGCTACATGTGAAGGAAGGTGTAACCAATGCCTGCCCTGCTTGCCAGTTGAAGTCTCAGTTCGAGTAATGAATCACTTGGAAGAGTATGAGTACTACCCTCAAGTGTGGAAATGTATGTGTAATGACAGTATGTTTTCTCCTTAATTAGGATTTACATTTCTTGTTATTGATGTATATCGTTAGCTAGCAGCAAAGATAGGGATATGGGTGCCTTGTATCTTTTGAAACAAATATTTGTGAGTGTAAGTTTTGTATGCATTACTTGTATCAATTTAGAGTATTTAAAAAGGTTCTAAAATTTGTCTACCAAGTGCTTGTCAAATTTTTAGATAACACATAAGGCTGTCACGGATACACAATAAAAATTGAACTAAACAATTTATTCACTAAAGAAAAAATGGTAAGTATTACTTTGAAAAACCAAAAATGCAACCAAAGGTTTCTAATATAAAATAAGGGACTAGCTACGCTATGAGAGAATTGCAAAAGCAAGACGTGTTAATTACTCCAACCAAGAAACACAAACACTTTTGAGTTGTCATCTTTCATTTATTGGAATATATAAACTAAGCGTACGTGCTGTCTTCAAGAAGTTGCACCTTTCATCCTCCGTAACTTTAAAACAATTGCCAAAGTTTTTGAGAGAAAGCATGCTTCCTCTATAACACAAGATCATTCCATTAATCTCTTTCTCCCAGGACGTTGCATCTGCCAAATGCAATTTGTTTTTTGGTCAAGGAGATATATATCTCGACGCCAATGAATATAAAAATACGACGCATCACCCAAAATGCAGCAGTACCTTTGAAATCTGGGTTTCTTTTTCCATATTGTCTTACCCACTCTTTCTTTATATAGTCTTTCAGCACTCAAATCTCGATATTAGAAGTTGCAGATGGGGCAATTGAAAATTTGAAGATTGCCAAGGATCCCTGCAGATTAACCAACATAAAACTTTCGATAATCGGCCGGATGGGGAGTCTTCTTGAATTCCTCTTCTTTGAAGTTGAAAGATATTATCTTGAATTCATCTGCAGTTGTTGGAGAAGAGTGCCAGGAACTCAACCTGTACATATCTCCGTATGCAGATATTCCTTCGGTACATAGACCATCGTAAGAGGAGGGAACTGAGGAAATTTCTCGCCAAGAAGTTGTGCCCAAACTGTAAACTTCAGCTTTCTGCGAATAGGCAAACGGTTATTCTTTAGAGAATTGAACATGAAGATGAACAATCTTGTATGTATTAGTTGTACTATCAATTCCCTTCCATGGTTGTCCAAGCGCCCAACCGTCAGTGGTGTCCGTGGAAGCTCTAAAACTTCTCCTACGAGGATTGCATAAAAATGTGTCTTTTGAAACAAATTTTGTATGTGTATCAGTTTTGTGCATGTTTGCTTGTATCAATTGAGAATATTAAAACTAAGTATTGGAGAAATTGTCTATCAAGTGGTTATCAAATTTTTAAATGAACACATGAGGTTGTCACGAATACAAAATAGGTTAAGCATGATCTTCAAATTAAATTCGACTAGACAATCTATTAACTAGAGAAAAATTGAGAAGTTCTACTTTGAAAAACCAAATGGTTGTATATCTCTCAGAGTTTTCAAACATAAAAAAAAAGGACTAGCTACGAGAATTGCGAAAGAATGAAATATTAATTGCTCCTATTGAGAAAAACACAAACAATAGGGTTCCCAATATCTCCTATTTCATCTATAGGATATATAAATCAAGCGTGCCGTCTTCAAGAAGTTGCACCTTTCATCCGCTACTACTTTAAAAGAATTGCCAAAGTTTTTGAGCGAAAGCAGGCTCTCTCTATAACCCAGGATCATCCCATTAAATCTCTTTGTTCCAGGACGTTGCATTTGCCAAATGCTGTTTCTTTTCAGGTCAAGAAAACATATATTTACACCCCGCTTAGTACAAAAATAAGACCCATCAACCCAACATGGAATATTAATAATTTGTTTGATATCAGGTATACTTATTCTATTTTCTCTTACCCACTCTTTCTTGTTATTGTCTTTCAGCACCCAAATCTCGATGTTTACAGTTGTAGGTGGAGCATATGAAAATTTGACGATAGCCAATGATCCCCTCAGATTAAACAACATAAACTTTCCACTAGATACGTGCTCACCAAAGTCCGGAAGGGGAGTCTCTATGAATTCCTCTTTTCCGAAGTCGAAAGATATTATCTTGAATTGACCTGCATTCCTTAGTGAACAGTGATTGGCACTCAACCAGTACATTTCTCCGTATGCAGATACCCCCTTGACACATAGACCACAAGAGGGAACTGAGGGAATTTCTCTCCATGAACTACTTCCCAACCTGTAAACTTCAGTTCTCATCGAATAGCCAACTGGTTCTGTAGATTCTCGAACGCGAACGACACGAACAATCTTGTATGTATTAGTTATACTATCAACTCCCATTCCATAACATTCCGAGTAGTTGTTTTCATCTGTGACCGTAAGTGGTAGCTCTAAAACTTCTTGCCTGAGAGGATTGCACAGAAAGGTCTCCCCTCTACGATTCCGGAAGCATAATAAACCATAACCAACGTAACAGACAAGATTTAGATGGCCATCATCTTCATCTGAACTAAGCTCCAGGATTGGATAATTACTATCCTCGATTACATAGTCGTTATTTACACGTGAGGGCAGGGTCTCTGCGGGTCCGTCCTGAAATGTTAGAGCCAAACTTTGAGGTTCATCAGCTGCTGCTCTTTCTGAAAAGTGCTTGTTAGCAAACAAAACACTATCGATTATGTTGCACCAGAGCTTACAAACACATCTCAACTGCAGAAGGGATTTTGCAGTCAATCTCGATCTCAGAAAGATTTGGAAGATGATATCTGCAGGGATATCCACAGCTATAAGGGGATTTGAGAAGTTTTCGAGCTCCATTATTTTACTATCTTTTAGAATCAAGGAAAATAATAGAGAAAAAATAGAGAGACAAGATACAACTATGAAGTCTCCTTCTAATTTGCATCTAAGCAATATGATACTTGTATAATTACATAGTTTTCAGTCTTCTTCCCCTATTCTCCTAATTGAAATTTGATTTCTTTTTCTAATTGAAATAGAAATTCACTTCTTTTCTTAGTTGATCTTTCCTATTTAAAATATGATTTTTCTGTTTTATCTAATTGAAATAGAAATTCACTCTCTTTTCCTAATTGATCTTTTATATTTAAAATAGGATTTTTCATTTTTTCATTTAAAATATGATTTTTTTTTCTTTTTACCTAACTTTAGTAGGATTCTTCTATTTCTAATAAGATTTAAAAATATTTTATTTATTTACCCAATATTCTAACATTCTCTAACAATTATTTTTTATCAAAGTTTTACAACAGATAAGAATGAAATGAAGTCTTTGAGCCAATTAAAACTTCTAAGTGATAGGATTTGAACCCAAAAAAAAAAAATTCCAATAGGCCCCATATAATTAAATTTCTTCCCTAATATTTGTCGCATATATCTTGCTAAAATTGTAATTAATTGACTTAAATATTTTCAGTTTTCCATAAGTATTCTATTGGTTATTAAATACAATTGAACCATTCTACTATTAGTATTTTAGTTCTTATAGAATTGTTTTCCAAATCCCTAGCATAAAAGGGTAATGTTATACTTAGAAATTTGAAATAGAAAGTTTGTATCCTAAATAATTAGTAATAAGTACTTCTGTGTTTATGTTGACTTATTTATTTAATTATATTAGGATTATACTTTATCTCATGTATGTTTCAACTTCCAAGTTTATTTTTGACGATAAACTATGTTTTCATCTGTCGAAATTCAGTTCAAACTCAAACTGTCGGCAAAATTAGATTATAAATTAAACACTATCATACTTTATCCTCGAAGAATATATTTCTTATAATACCAACAATTAGAATTATTTCCAGAATTTCAATGCTATGTTATGAATTACTTCTATAACCCATAACAATGGATCTCACACTCGATTACTTGGTAAAAAGCATACTGGCTTTCCACAAAACTAAACTAACCCATTACAAATCACAAGAAGTCAAGAACTCACCCACAGCCATTTACAGAACCTTACAGTAAACGTAGAACATGAAGCCTAGAAAAATACTAATCACCATTACATTCTTTTCTCATTTTCTCTTGCTCGGTTCACTTGCGTGAAAGCTAGCTATCTCTCCACCAACAGTTTCGATGATCAAGAACAAGTCTATCTTAGAATTTTGTTTCTAGTTTTTTTCTTTGTTAGCAAGTAGGGCGAATAATAATTATAATAGTTCCTTAATTAATTACTAATATGAGGGATTTGAACCTGTGATTGTACGATTGAGTCAACAAAATAATTATAATTTTTTTTCTAATTAACACTATAAAGTTGTAACGAAAGCACAATAAGTTTGGTATAATCTTCAAAGTTGGACTAGACAATCTATTAACTAAAGAAAAATTCATAACCATTACTTTGAAAAACCAAACACGTACGCAACCAAAAAATTGGTTGCATTTCTATCAAAGATTTCTAATATAAAACAAAGGAACTAGCTACGAGAATTGCAAGATCATGAAATATTAATTAGCCGGCTTCGTTGGTGAAGTCTGCCATGGTGATTTTTTTGGGGGAAAATTTCTGGTGATCCAATTACCATGGAAATGATTGAAATGCACATATTGGTGATAGTGAAAGTCGTTTGATGGTGGCTATGATTAGCCAGTCGCGGGTGTTCATGGTCGTGGCTAGGTAAAATGAATTTGATCGTAAAGTATACAAGATATATTATATTTAGATCATATAAAAGTTTACTGAGGAATTATTGGTCTTTTGCGTAAATATATTTATATGAACTTTTTCTTTTAATTGATTTTCTCTTAAATTTTTCATTATCAAAAAGAGATTATAGGAATTTGTCTAGTGCAGTAATTTTGTTATAGGATAATCTAGAAATAATAAATTTTATTAAGTTAAAGGGTGTAGAAATTAATCATTTTTATAGGTCAAAATAGTCTCAACCTTATTAAAGGTATTAAGGTCTGATTATTAACAAATACTTCAAGGGCTTTGTTGATTTTTATCAAACACAATATAATGTTATATATAATCCATTTCTATCATATCCAATCCAATTTTGTACTATCTCGAAATTAGCCCAATCCAATACATGCACCAGATGCACCCTGGAAGAATATTCTTTGAGAAGAATTAAGTTCTCACGTATAGCATCTATGTCCTTCCTATATGATGAAACTCTTAACTGATCACAATGGATTTCACAGCTTGTTACTTACTGAAAAGCATATTGAAGATTGCCAATACTACTAAAAAGATCTTTTATTCAACTGCTTCCCACTCTCCCACAAAACTAAACCAGCTCATTAGAAGTCACAGTAAAAATGGAATTGTGAATTATAATAAAGATGGAACATGAAGCAAAGCCTAGAAAAATGTTAATCACCACTACACTCTTTATCAGTTCTGGCTCAATTCACTCACAAAAGCTAACTATCTCTCCATCACCTACTTCAGTGATCAAATCTAATGTTACGAGGATAAATCTTGCACATGTCCAGCATAAATTGACTTGCGCTATGTTGAGGCTAAGATGAGGCTGTGTAGGTGCACGATCAAGTAAAAACACACGGGTGGATTGTAAGTGAGGTTTACAGTATTGTGTGAATAATTCTTTTTTTTTCCCTTAAATTCCTAATGAATAGAAAGAGGTTGTAAGAAAATTCTTTATGATCAAATAAAGTTCTTTTTTTTTTGTTCCATCTAGGTTTCCTCATTAAAGAGGGTTTTACAATTATAAGTTCTCGTATTAATTGCTTTATTATTTATTGTTTTATTTTCTTTTCAAATTTACGCTGCGGGTAAAATTCATAACAATCAGATTTTAGAAAGAATGGAGGAAAAGAGGAGATTCGTGGCAAAAATCTCATGCCTAAAGTGTAAAGTACTTCCGTAGCCCATTTGAGTGCAGCCTGGTGGAAATTAATACTCTGAAAAAAAATCTCCTGCAGTCTTGTATGTATTGGTTATGATATAAAATCCCTTCCATAGTACTCGGCCCCTATGGACTTCTTAGTTGACCTTGGATTTGCTAGCTTCAAAACTTCTCCAATACAGGTGATTAAGTAAAAAGATTCCCCCTAGTTCAAATAGTTTATGCCATCTCTATTGCTAAGTATATTTCTAAAATCGGCCAGCTAATTGGCAATTACTTCAAGTATGTTGTTGAAAGTTCATAGTCGCAGAAGATTTGGAGAAAGAGAAAAAGGGTACATAACTAGACTGACCATGGAACTAGGAAATTTGAATTGGTCAACTTATGACTTAACCACCCATGAGGCACACGTGACTGATACTAGAACTATTCACTAGTACTCTATATATAAAATTCTATATAGACATCAAAATTCTATTTTTCATATAATATATAATAAATTAATTATCAAGTTCGAAGCAGCAGGTATGTCAAAATGGATATATAAATAATATAAACCAAGCTTGGTTTCTTCTAAGAATGCGAACCTACAATCAGCTGCAACTGAAAAAGAATGGCAGCTTAATCGACAAGTAAATTGAGAGTCAAGTCAAATTAATACACCAAATCGATCGAAACTAAGACACTGGCTAAGTACTCCATGCAGTCCAGGAAATCAAGCGTGCTGTCTTCAAGAAGTTAAAGGTAGGATCCTCTGTGACTGAAAAAGAATTACCAAAATTTTTGAGGGAGAGAACGCTTCCAGTGTAATCCAGAATCATCCTATTATATGTCCCCACTTTGGGTTGAGGAGATTGGATGCGAAAAATGCAATTCCTTGTTAGGTCAAGAAGATAAAAACAAAAATGTGAACTGTAACCACAAGCAGTTGGCGGTTCTTTCAAATATCTCCACAAGAACAAATGGGATGCTTTACTGTAGCTTGGCCTTACCCATTCTTGGACACTGATTCTATATTGCCTTACCCAATCTTTCTTTTCGTAATCTTTCAGAATCCAGATCTCCATGTGAGTAGGAGTTGAAGCAGATGAAAATTTGAGGACAGCCAAGGACCCCTTCAGATTAACCAACATAAACTTTTCAAAGAAATTGTAGTCACACTTTGGATGAGGAGTCAACTTGAATTCCTCTTTCTTAAAGTCAAAAGATGTTAACATCCCTAGAGCTGCACTCGGGTCAACAGATCTATGATAATTGTCATTCATCCAATGCATGTCTCCATATGCAGATACTCCTCTAAGATTTAGTGACGAAGGCGGAACTGAAGAGATTCGTCGCCATGATCTCGTGCCCAAAGTGAAAACTTCAGTAGCCCAATGCGTGAAGCCTGGCGGAAATTTTTCCTCTAGAAAAACTCTTACGATCTTGTATGCATTGGTTAGACAATCAAATCCCACTCCATAGTACTCAGTCCCTATGGAACTCTTATTTGAAGATGAATGTGGTAGCTTCAAAACTTCTCCTCGAAGGGGATTGCATAAAAAGATTTCTCGAACTCGGTCTCTGAAGCACAATAAACCATAAGCAGGTTGGCAGACGAGATGGCATGGATGCTCATCATCTGAACAAAACTCTAAGATCGGATAATTAGCGTCCTTGACGACATCACTATCACATATCACTGAATGCAGGATCTGCGGAGGTTCCTTCCGAAAGGGTAGAGCCAGAATTTGAGATCCTTCATCGGCAGCGGCAGCAGCCTTCCTTGTTAAGTGCGTGTTAGCAAAATAAACACTATCAATTATGTTGCACAAGGTCTTGGAGACACATCGAAAGCGTACAAGTGATGTTACCGGCAATCTCAGTAAGATTTGGTAGATGACATCTTCAGGAGTAGAGGAACTTCTTCTACAGTTTTTAACCTCCATTCGATTCGATTCCTCTCCTTATTTGTTGCAAGATCTCCTGCATCCGTTCATATGCATACAGATGATGACAAATATTTGTAGTAGTCAGAAATCACTTATCTCCAAATTGTATATGTTAGTTGAAAGTTCGTAGTAAGAGATTTGAAAGACAGTGGAAGAAAAAGACAAAAAAAAAAAAAAAAAGACGCTTCCTGATTTGAATAGAATTAGGAAATCTGAATTCTTCTTCTAAATTATCCTTCTAAATTATACGATTACGACTGCATGCGGTAGACCCCTTATTTTGTTAAACACCTTTTATACGATGAGTTTTCAACCCAAATCTTTTCATACATGACTTCCAATGATTCTCATCAACACGCCATTAATTACATTAACTTTGCTTCTTCTTATTACTTCACATTGGATATCATATAAATATCATTATCCCTTTACTTTTGTTTTATTGTTAATAACTGAGGATAATTCTAATTCAACTACAGCAATCCAAAAATTAAGACCGATCCAAACTGAAATAGGTTAGTTGGTTTGGATTTATATTTTAATTCGAGTTATTTAGGTTATAATGTTATAACCCGAATTTTTTATGGATTGGGTTGGATTCAATTTATGGAATATCTACCTGAAATCCGAAAAATATATTAATTTATTAAATATAAATAATATATTTGATTTATTATCTTAAAAACCCCAATAAATAAAATTAATTTACGCCTTTGATTTTGATTTGGATTTATTAGATTATGTTACCTATCATTAAAATAATTATAAATTATAGTTAACATGATCAATTACTATTAAAAATATATGATATTATTAGTTTAGTAACATTAATTGACATATAACATAATACATTAAAACTTTCCTATAAAATTTATCAGAAATAACAAATACCGTCGAAGAAATAAGATAGAACTTAGGATTTGGCGTGTGATGATATCTATCTATACCGTCGAGTCTTATGTTTCGTTAAGTGGTCAAAATGAAAGGCAATCAAATATGCAACTGCACGCCATTCCAGTCAAAACTCTTATCCTTTGCGATGTTATCTCCAAATGCATCGATAAATGACTAACCAAACCAATTCCATCGATAGATGACATCTTCCGGAGTAGAGGAACTTCTTCTACAGCTTTTAACCTCCATTTGTTTCCTCTCCTTATTTGTTACAAGATCTGTTCATCTGCATAAAGATGATGACAAATATTTATAGTAGTAAAAAATGACTGATCTCCAAATTGTATATGTTAGTTGAAAGTTCATAGTAAGAGATTTGAAAGAGAGTGGAAAAAAAAGACCAAAAAAGACGCTTCCTAATTTGACTAGAATTAGGAAATTTGAATTCCTTCTAAATTACACACGAGTGCATGCGGCATGCCCCTTATTTTGTTGAATTCCCTTTAATACTATGAGTTTTCAACCCAAATCTTTTCACATAGACATTCAATGATTCTCATCAACACGCCATTAATAACGTTTAACTTTGCTTCTTCTGTATTACTCCATATTGGATATCATATAAATATCAGTGAATTTTTTCATCAAAATACCGAATATGATCAGTTACTAATAAAAAAATATGATTATTAATTTTAAAACATTAAATTGACCAATAACACATTTCCTATGAAATTTATCTGCAATGATGTGAACCTCAGAGGGAATACTAATAACATAAACCTCAGTATTTGGCCCTGGAATAAGATACTAAAAATACTTGAAGTAACTCAAAAAAAGAAAAAATAATAGTTATTATCATTATCCCTTTACTTTTGTTTTATTGTTAATAGTTGAGAATAATTCTAATTCAACTATTAACAATATCCCTCTGTAACTCTAATTCTAGTTTCAGATGTTCTTCCAGAACAAACGCCGGATATCGAATTTTTAAAAAAAACATCCTTTCTTCTCGAAGTGCAACGTGCCCTCTCAAATAATCATAAAACAGAATATTTGATGCTAGCAGTTGATGTATAATTCTTAAGCTTTTCATAGTAATTATACAATTTAATATTAATACATCAAATGAGAAATAAGTAATTATCGTTAGCCACCTCTATTTTTAACTTTAATATCATTCAAATGAGACTTTTTTTTTTTTTTCTCTTCCGCCATTCTTAAGCTTTCGAGAAGATTTCCTGTTTGTTTCCTCCATTTCTCAATTCAAATGAAACTTCTTCTACAGTTTTTTACCTCCATTTGTTTCCTCTCGTTATTTGTTGCAAGATCTCCTGCGTCCGTTCATTTGCATACAGATGATGACAAATATTTATAGTAGTCAGAAATCACTGATCTCCAAATTGTATATGTTAGTTGAAAGTTCGTAGTAAGAGATTTGAAAGACAGTGGAATTAAAAGACAAAAAAAAGACGCTTCCTAATTTGACTAGAATTGGGAAATCTGAATTCTTCTTCTAAATTATACGATTACGACTGCATGCGGTAGACCCCCTGTTTTCAACCCAAATCTTTTCATAATCAACACGTCATTAATTACGTTAACTTTGCTTCTTCTGTATTACTTCATATTGTATATCATATAAATATCATCATCCCTTTACTTTTGTTTTGTTGTTAATAATTAAGGATAATTCGAATTCAACTACAGCAATCCAAAATTAAGACCGATCCAAACTGAAATAGGTTGGTTAATTTGGATTTATATTTTAATTCGAGTTATTTAGGTTATAATGTTATAACCCTAATTTTTTATGGATTGGGTTGGATTCAATTTCTGGAATATCCACCCAAAATCCAAAAAATATATTTTATTAAATATAAATAATATATTTGATTTATTATCTTAAAAATCCTAATAAATAAAATTAATTTACGCCTTTGATTTTGATTTGATTGGACTTATTAGATTATGTTACCTATCATTAAAATAATTATAAATTATAATTAACATGATCAATTACTATTAAAAATATATGATTATTAGTTTAGTAACATTAATTGACATATAACAATAATACATTAAAACTTTCCTATAAAATTTATCAGAAATAACAAATACCATCGAAGGAATAAGATAGAACTTAGGATTTGGCATGTGATGATATCTATCTATACCGTCGAGTCTTATGTTTCGTTAAGTGGTCAAAATGAAAGGCAATCAAATATGCAACTGCACGCCATTCCAGTCAAAACTCTTATCCTTTTCGATGTTATCTCCAAATGCATCGATAAATGACTAACCATACCAATTCCATCGATCTATACTGATAAGGTTGACAAATAATTTGGTATTTGTGTATTCATCAATTTCAAATACTGTCTAGATAGACATAGATAATTTTTTTTTTTTTTTTGGGGTATACGACTTTCATTTTTAAAATAATATCAAATTTGCTAACTTTCTCTTCCAACATCAACAAGGCATGATGACAAAGGAAAGCTTTATTTATCACGCATGTTAACCAATTAGAGAGCAGAGTCTCTTCATTTCTCAGTTCATTGCTATAAATAGAGCTTCTCATCCCTGAACTCATTTGTGTTAGAAATTTTATATTTCTTATATTGGACTGACATATTAATAACGATATATATTGTGCACTGTCAATTTTTTGGATA
>JANKKB010029253.1:0-21161 GCA_026225775.1 Bursera palmeri | reverse complement strand
TCAAAAAAATTAGGGGATAAATATTAGTTTAACAAAAGTCTGGAGTTAAGTGTTTTCTTAAAATCTAATTAAGGGGTCTATGTAATTTCCCCCTTCTAATAGTGTTGCAAAATTACCTACTAGTAAAAATGCTAATATCACTTCTTCTTTTTTCTTAAACACTCTTATTCATTATTCATTTCACCTATTGATGTTCGTTCACTGAAGTTCTATTACATTATAATAATGACAAGTGAACAATTAACTTAAATTACTAATTATTTGATGATTAAGAGCTTTTAAGAGATTATTACTCGTTATTCTCTTTTACATTCTAACCTAAGGCATGCCCTGATTGACCCCAAAACAGAAGCCTCATAGTAAAGCAAAAGCGATAAAAAGGACCAGAACACCTCCATCCAGACAGCATAGATTGGCTTTGTTGACAACTCAATTATTTAAAACCACAATAATTTAATTTTGAATTATTGCATTTTCCGTGTTACAGGATTTGATTTGACGTGCATATGATATGACTGAACATGGATTTGTCGGGCAAATAACAACTTTAGTGTGTACGAGCGAAAACCAGCCACTTAATCATGAGAATTTATGAAAATATAATCAGCAGTTCCCAAGCATACCCTTTTGACACCGTGAAAATGCGCATCTTGAGTACGGGCTAATTGTCCCTTGAGGAAATTTAATTGATAAAACCTTAACTGAAGGAGATAGAAAAGTTTTCTTTGCAACAGGATACATCCACTGTCCATGCAAATTGCAAGCCATCTACATTTTGATTCGCAAGGTTTTACCAAATCCTACAAAGAAAATAACATCTTCATCCACGAGAATAATAACAATTATAATATGCCACAGTAGCAGTATCTACAAGTAGTGCTTCTGAAACATCTAAATTCCCAAAGAACTCAATTAGGGAATGTGCGCATCAAATAACAAATAAACAGAAAAAAAAAAAAAAAACTCAACAACATTGAAGTCAAGATATGTAAAGCCAAGTGAGTGGATCGGGGTGACATAACGCAAATGCCCCGTTGAACTCCCAACTGCATGAACCTAGAACAGCCTGAAAATTCATATTCTCCAGCTCTTACATTTGTCTCCTCACCATGCCATCCATTGGTCTCACTCAGCTTAACTCCGAGTCTTCCCTACTCCAAGTGTGAGGTCCAGATCATCCATTCCTACCTCATGAATCTTCTCCCCTTCCCACGCCTTTACTGGTGCACTCTCAAACTGAAACTCTGGACCTCGCCCCTTCTCCTTGATCACATCATTGGTAGCAACTTGTCGAGCTGCAGGCCTCACAAGATTAAAGGTTGGAGAGGTGGGCACCCCATACACAGACGACGCAAACTTCTGAAAACTTATCCATTGACCCGAATCAACAGTGGAGGAATCAGACTCATCACATTCATGTATAGTAGCAGCTGGAGCATACATCGTCCGATGAATCGGACTAGCTGGGGCAGAAATAGCATAGAAAGGATAATTGAAGGAGGAGGTGGATTCTTTAGCAATGGAATCCCAGTTGGGAATGGGTTTAGGATGCTTTGTTGGGGATGATAGCGGCGGAGTAACAGGGGCGCTGTTTGAGATTCTTAGAGGAGGAAGAGATGAAGGGATAACATTTCTGAGGAAAGGAAAGAGGTTAGATGGGTTGTTGGGGTCACCACGAGTAGGGCTAGATGGATACGAAGGAACTGGGCTTGGAAATGATGAAGACAGAGGACTTGGATTTTGGGATGAGTAAGGGGTAATCCTGGTTGACGTGCTTGCTATATCAATTGGGGGTGGTTTCATTCCCTGAACCAATCACAACAATTAGCCAATAAAACATCACACAATGAACTAAAAGCAACTAACTAACTAAAATATTCAGATTCCATTCACAGTGCTTCTGAAATTGCATTTATAAGTATAAAAAATAAATTCTAGATTGCCGGTTCACAAGTTGCTCGGTAAAAGCATAATCAATGCTCTCAAGCCGCCCACATACAAAAACATATAAAAATGGAACTCACAAACAAGGTGTAAGAAGTTGCAGCTAAAACACATGTAATCAGATTCGTTTTTCTCGAAATTTCTCAAAAAGGGAAAAATCATTCCTATATCTTCGTCAATCAATTTCGGAGAGCATAACTCAGAAATCTAGTCAAAAAGAGCAAAAACTGATCGAATAATCTTCAGATCTAGTAAATTAAAAGCAAAATGAAGTGTAAAATGGGTAATTTACCTTGCGATAAGTATTGCCATCTTCTTCAACAACCCAACCAGCTTCCGAGCAGAGCGCCTTCAACACCTCATTATTATCGCAGTGTTTGGGCAGATTGTAATTTCCCTGAGCCCTCAGCCCGGAATATATCTTGGCCGCTATAGCTCTTCTCCTCCTCTCTCTTCTCCTGTTGTTCTCCCTCTCCCTCCACGTCGGCTTTCTCCGAGCAGCTGCCGAAGTCGACGTTGCCCCATCGGACGTCATTTCCCGAAAACCGCCCCTCTCCAACCAACCTTCCTGGTCCGCGCTGCAGAGGATTTAAGCTCAGAAGAGGGAAGATTAGAGAAGTAAAGCTCACGAGGAATACGCTTTCCCCTTCGCTGGAAGTGATGAAGAATCTTTCTTGTTTGTAAGGAGGAAACAGAAAAGATGTAGCTTGTTTCTTGGGAACGGTAAGGTGCGGACAGCTACACGGAAAAAGAAGCCCATTGATGAGCTATTTAGGGTTTGATTGAATAACTAGATCACATGATTGATGTACAGGATATGATGATTGATCAAAAGTGCCATGTGCTGCAGGCTAACAAAGTTGGTGTGTTTTGCTTGTGCAGCGTGTGAAATCATGTACTTGTCACGAGTCGTGACCCTATAAAAGTCGTGAGTTGGGTCCACAGTTGTTCAAACTGGACCCATCAAATAAGATTGTGTTGTATTGTCATGTAATGTTTGTTCATTCATCCATTCTATACGAGAGTCGAGGCGAGTTGGGCCTTAAAGTTTTTCTTGTCATAAACTTTGGTGGCTACAGGAGTTTTGAAAATCTATGAAGGAAGGAGAGGAGGGGAGTAGCGAAGGGGACCATTCCATTATATGAATAGCCGAGTAAAAGCGGATGGGGTTTGTTTGGTTTTCAGTTCATAATCATTATCATTACCCCAAGCAAATTTCATAAAAGCATACTAACTCTACCCTACCATAAAAAAAAAAAATGATTTTTCATTTTTCACTTGCAAATTAAATTGTGTTTGATTCTACATATCTATTTAGCATCCACAGCCGTTGCCCCTATCTAGATTGCTTTTTTAACACTTTTGGACTACCGGGGTAGTAGATTCTGTAAAATGGTAAATGTATAACAACTTTTGCACATAATTAATATCTAAATTACTTACAAATGTACTATGAAAGGATAAAGTAAAAAAAAAAATAATATAAATGAAGATGAGACAAAAAAAATGCCATGTAATATGAAATGATGAAGAAAAAAGTAAATATAATATAAATGAAAAAATAATAAACGCCGTTGCCGGGGATCGAACCCGGGTCACCCGCGTGACAGGCGGGTATACTCACCACTATACTACAACGACTAGTTGGTTTCGTGAAAAGTAGAAAATTTTCTAATAGTAAAATATGGGGAATAATTAATTTTCCTACAACGACCTTTTTTCTTTTTGGGGGATGGAATTAGTGATAGCAAAAACAATTATCTTAATATACACAAAAAAGAGTCACACACCAAAAGTTGCACGTATCTCAATCCGGAAGAGAATTCAATTTACATATAATATAAAAAATTCAGGTACATCTTGGGCCTACACTCTGAAAGGAATGTAACATAATGCAATATTTTCAGAAGATAAAATTCTCTATCAAGAACCAAATTAACTGTTTCCTATATTTACAAAAATCATTAATTTCACTTCTTTGCCTAGAACTGAATAGCCACATTGCAAGTTGTAACTTAAATCCTGTAATCAGCCGAGCAGAAATTAATCGTCAATCAACATGTCTTCGTAATAGAGGAATACCGTGAGTTCAAGTCTCTGTACAACACCCAACAAAAAGTCATTGATCAGGATGTATTATTCATCTAATCTCCTGGAAAAATATCTTGACTCCTGAAAGTGAAGAGGCTCGTTCCCCCAAGAAACCCATCCGGCCATCATTTCTCTGGCAAATAGTTCAATACATCGAGGAGGTCCTAGCCCGGGAACATGCTCCAGAAGCAACTCTAACATGGTAATAAAATAACAATAAAGTTTCGAGAAGCAAACATTTCCCAAAATATTGCTAAAGCAAAAGTTAAAAACTAGTTATAGAAACAATATCAACATTAATATTGAGTTTTCTTTTTAAAAAATTAAAGAGCAAATTTTTATGTCCAAACAATAGAATTAAAAAAAAAATTAGGAAGTTATCAACTGTAAATAGATAATAATGAAACAAAAAGATCATGGTTCTGATAGTGTTAATGATTGATCTAGACTGCATTTTGTGCATTGTACTGCTGCAGCAAATAATATAAACTAACAACGAGAAGACAAGTGAGAAAAATGCAGTGGATTTTGCAGGTTACTCTAATCTCACAACAATAATACCTCCAATTGGAGGCTTCCTTGAGTAATCACCAGGGATGCTTATAACGATTTGATTATCATTTATAGCTCTAAGTCCTAACTGATGTTTGGAGCTTGCACCCTGCAAAACAATCAGACGCATATAAGCAATAAAAAAATACCTTGAAAGGAAAAATCATACAGAGACAATAGGAAGTAACAGTTAAACCTATATCAGTTACCACTGTGTATGCTCACCTCCCCGTAACAGTACCCCAGAAGAAGGCATTCATAAGGCCTATGATGAAAGAGGTCTATATCACTAATCAGTGAGCCATCTGCTTTTACCTGCAACGCCAAGTACCCATTGATTGGCACAATGACAAACAAATTGTCACTAGTTTACTAACAGTGAGTGAGTGAGAGAGAAAGAGCAGATCACCTTTAACCAGTAAAAAGTAGCTGCATAGCTAACTCCCCATGTTGGAAACAGCTCTTTTTTAACAAAATTGTGCAGTTTCTCCCTATTGGTTATCCACAGGGCTACAAGTGCTCCCTCTGTGTGAGTTAGTTGCTTGATTGGAAGGGATAAAAAATACCGGTTAGGCAAAGTAGAGTACCTGCAATGATGAGGAAGACTCCTAAAATGGTATCGATAAAATAAAAGAGAATATTCCTAAGTTATCAACAAAAAAATTGCAGAAATCCAAAAGCTAGAAAGCATCAAAAGAATATCATATCTTACATTGATTTCTGATGAGCACTTCCATTTTCCCAGGGAGGATCAACAACGATAAGATTGAAGCCACAATTAGACTCAGCTGCGAGAGAGAAATATTAAAAATCCCAATAATTGTTGATAAACCATTTGAATGAATAAACTAATAGTTTTTCTTGCATCTAAGATTCTTTTATGATACTGCAGAGAAATTCTTAACCTTTAGATCATCAATTAGCAATAGGATACCAGTTTGCACGCATTGGGCACATGATAAAGAAATAGAAAACTGGATAAACTAGAAAGTGCTTTTAACATCATATATATGTATAATTGGTATTAATACTTGATTGACAAAATAACACGGGGTTGTGCTTATTGAGTAATTATGTTTTCACCAATAAGCTACAAATCAACTTCTCAGGCAATATATTTACATTTTTACGTTGCTCCTAAGATTTTTACGCAAGTACAAAATTATTTGGTGGTAGAAAGGAAACAAACCAAACAAATACCATTGAGCTCCAATACAGTAATTACCAGGAATAAGATTGTGTATCTGGCCCAGATCAGACTTCCCCGTGAAAAAACACAGCATATGAAACATGTCAGAGACACTTGTTATGGATATTAAACATATGCGTAGAAAATAATTCTTAACAGTGTCTACCACACTAATTAAGAAATCTTGAATTAGAGATGAAGATTCTAATGGATTCTTGATAATAGGAAAAAGAAAAAATAGTAAGTATACCATGTAGAAGCAACTTTCTCTTGGTAATATATACACTGTGTCTAGAACTTCAGCCTCCACCTCATCACCAGTCTCATTAGCAACCAGGTTATCAAACAAAGAAATCACTCTCGGTTCATTATATTCATCAATACGGGAACCTTCGAAAACAAAAATTTAGCATCAGTGAAAAAGCTAAAGTTCAACAATCCACATCTAAATGTCACTAAATAAAATAATCTGGTTAGTTACATTGATTGAAATTGAGAGTTATCTCATACATAGGAGCTTGCCACACTCTTCCAAGCTCCACAAATGAATGTTCAGCTCCCGATTCTGATGAAGCACAACATTCGCTCCTTAAATTTCTCATACTCGTTAAAAGATCTTTAGCATCTAACAAAGCTTCATGTGCCTTCAATAACACGGGCTTGATTTCCTGCCACAAACACGTGATCAACTCACACACCTTTTAAAAGTCTTGTTGATACCAAATTGGCGGGAAAATGTAAAGTAAGAGAAACAATCAAATTTTTGAAACTGAATCTAAACAGATTATTGCTATTTATACCCTAGTTCATTTCTCTGTTTTCAAACAAAATTTCCTATCAACCAATTATATATTTTCCATTCTTTTAATTTTAAACAGATAATGAATCGATCCATGGTTACCTGGTGACGTTGATCGGCAGCTCGTTCTCTTTCGTTCAGTATGTGAGGTTTTTTCCGCTTCCGTTTTCGTTTTTCTGAATTTGAAGAAACTTTGGTTTCTTTACCGGCGTTCTTTTGCTTGGATGAAAAGAAACGGGAGTAATATGCAGAAGGAGAAACCCTAAATCGGGTGTAGAACCGGCTGATAACACGAACCGGGTCAACAAAAACCACATTTGAGCTTCGGAATTGATAAATTCCAGAATCTAGAAAGATAGATAGCTCATGCTCGTAGTTCGGCTTTGAGCTCCCCATTATCAGGTGCGACTACGGTTCGGCTTGGAAACATTTGCTCGCTTCAGACCAGCTAAGTAACTCGACTCGGGTTAAGTATCATGGGCCTGGATTCTGGGCTTCTTTGTACAAGCTGGTAAGCGTGAAGGACTATTTTAGGCCCAATATTGCAGGTTTAGCATGAATCTGACCTATCATAATATTATATAGTTTTTTTAATTATTAGTATTTAATATTTAACTATTTTTGGATTATTAAGTTTTTGTTATTTTGTATCTGTTACCTATTGCAAGGCAGTAAAATGACTTATCAAGCTATCAAATTATAGTCATAGCATCTATATATTTTTAATTCCATGGCACAAATTTATTGGTAGATAAAACTTAAAAATAAAATAAAAATTAACCACTCATTCAATAACTTTATATTACGTCAAATTATATAAATTAAATTATAGATGTATAATTATTTTAAAAATATATGTTTAATTGTCTATTTATCTGTCTCTTATTTATTTAATTATTTTAAAAAAGATTCAACACAATTAAAAATTAAGTGCAAAAAATAATTAGAACTACTTATCGTAATTTTAACTTAATAAGCATAAAGCAGTTGCAATATTTATAATCTCTTTCTAATCCAAATACTTTTGAATAAATGAGTACTGTAAGAAAAAAAATATTACTCAAGCCTTTTATGTCTCAGATTTGCACCAATGGGATCTAGAATACTCTACTCGGAATTCAACTTTCCAATTCTCGTTGGTTGGCCATGTACGTCGTGATATTTTGACCGATTTTATGACCACCCACTCTTTTTACCATTGCGTTTCAATCAATTCACATTGCTATTGCCACGTTGTAACAAGATTAAATTTTACTTTTATTCCAGAATATTCTACTCGATAAATAGAAAGTCTTACAAGTTGCATTCGTTGCAAAGGTTTTGTTGACTGCTTGACTCATTCGAGTATCTCATCAATAGCTTTTAAGCTTTGAAGTGAAAGGTAAAAAGGGCAAGGTAAATTCCAAATTGAAGTCCAATTTTGACTTTTGATTCGACAAAAGTAACAGTTTCTCAGTCGGGAGGAGATGTTGGAGTTTAAGTTTTATCGCGTGGCGAGTTTTGAAGGAAATTTCCAGGAAAGTGGGTGAAACCAGGACCAGCAAGTGACCAAATGTAGCATATCCGTCATTTGCATGAGCTAAGCAGCCTAAGATGAGACACCACGTTGCAGTTAACAAGTGGAGAGATGATCGTTTTTTTGTTAACTGTGTGCGCGGCAAAATTAACCATAGTTAGTAAATGTACACTATTCCCTTTCCGTAGTCTATAAATTCCTTTCTCCGTACTCGCATTACACTTCAGTCGCATTACAAAGGAATTGCCCGTCACCTTCTTGCCAGTTCTCCCCAGAAGGTTAGGCTCAGTTATCACCTAATTTTCATTTCATTTCTTTTCTTTTTTTAATATTTTCTTTTAGTCCTTGCAATGTTATGATTAGGGTGTTTGTTAATTTCCTGATTCTTTGTTATCTCTGTCTTTCTTTTACTTCTTTCATGCAAATTTCTTTGTTTAGTTCAAATTTCTTTGATCAGAAAATCTTGTGAGTGTCTTTATGAGATAGCCTTGATCAAGGGTGGTTCTTGGTTTTGTTTGGGCCTCTCTAGTGGACGAATTGCTTTTGTTTCTTCTTGTTACTGAAATTTTTTAGACAGCGAATGGGATTACTTAATTATTACTTGTTTCATTTAACGTTGATAATGAATTTTTATTTCGTGATACAGCTTGATCGGATACTTGCCAATCTTGAATAAGAGTAATTTTTATTTTTATTTTTATTATGATGGTGAAGCACGATTCTTGTCGGCTTGATTGCTTCAACTTGGCCTAAAAAAATCTGTAATTTAGATTGAAAAACGTTTGAATCATATGCAGTTCTTTAGGATGTCTTTGGGTTTACTTCAACATGAATGCCTCTTTATGATATGTTTATTTCATCATTACTCTATTGTCTTTTTCAACCATCAGAACTATTCATTTAGGCTTATTCTTTTATCACTTTGTTCATTATTTATGCAATTAACTCTTGAGATTGGGTTATCATGGGGTTCCTGTTTCATTGATTGTGTGCAAAATTAATTCTATGCAGCCGTTCTACACTTACTGATATCTTGCTTTTGCTTCTACTTCATTGTTTCTTATTTTTAATAGTGCAAACTTTGATCAACTGAACAAGGTACTTTCACAAATTTAAGTTATACTTTTGTAAGTTGCTTGTTAGTCCTTTTTGTATGCTGGTGTGTGTGGGTGGGTGGGAGTGGAGAGAAAGGTTGTCTCCTTGTATAGTGAACCGTCATGAACTTTGGAGAGCATATTAAGTTGCTTATTATCCGTTCTACCATCTGAGCAGAGGTGGCTTTTTGTTACAGTTTGGTTTCTCTCCTTGAATTGGGGTATCATGTGTCCTCCAGCAGCTTACCCACTCAACAACATTGATTTTTCTTCTCCTTATGAAGAGCTCTTTGGTTCTTTGGAGAAAATGATCACAGGTTCTGCTCTTCCTAGTAATGTGATTAATGATGTAGATCCTTGCATGTATAAGCCCTCAGATTTACCAGGTTAGTATCTTCTTTTGTTTGTCTAATTTATTAATGTATAAAACCTTGTCAGTTCTATACTTTTAGATCACTTAACCTTTTGCAATTCAATCTTCTACCTAATTGGATAGTAAGCCTTTGTTAGTGATAATAATTGAGTTAGAAAGGAATTCTCATTTACTTAATTTACAGAACCTCTAATAGAGCTTTTGAAGGCTGATCTGATATGCTTTGTGATTTATGATTCAATATATGCACTATTTAGTCGATGAAGAGCCATGATCTTGGCTTCAACTAAACTCAAGCTATCAAACTCCTCATATACAAGTTGTTGATTTGTATGTATATATATATAACTCATCATGAAGAAGGCTACAATGGCATGAGAGTCAAAATGTTTTCATCATCACTTGTGTCCAACCGTATCATTGGGTCTAATTTCATTGATTAGCTCAGCAAAAAGTGAGGTAGCCTATGCTTTAGGACCTTTATACATATAAGTTTCTGCGTGACCTCCAGTTAGAAAGTTTAATCCATTGTGTATAAATTATTTTATTTGTGTATAATGCCCTTGTCGTATTTTCTGATGTGAGATTTACTACTGACACTCTCAAATTAAACAACTTGGCCCACAAATTAACTTGCTAAGGCTAGCTTGACCTGATAATAACAGAACTTGTTAAAATTACTTGTTGTATGCCAGATGGAGTGTGGTACTTTATTCCCTCCAAGGAGACCATAGTTGCGCAACATGGACACTGGAAGGCCAAAGGGGAGGCCTGTGAAAAATTCTCAAATTCTGTTGTTATTGGTTGGGAAAAAACTTTTGAATTTTATGAAGGTCAAGTCCCTTGTGAGCGTAAAACTGATTGGGTAATGCAAGAGTACAGTATCACTCAGAAGAGACTGAGTGAAAACCAAAAGGCAGAGGTACTCTGTTAGCCTATATACTTGTGCATTGTTATGTTTATATTGCTTTCATTCTCTATCTAATCTGCCACTGAACTTCTGGATTGTGGGACAATGCACAGAATGCCAGCTCGCTGTGCAGAGTGTTTCTGTGCAGTAAACCAAGTCTTAACCATGAAATGCAATTGCCTGATAGTCATATTACTGGCAAACCCCGCATTCACTTCACAGAGTTAAGTGTTGCAGCAGCTAAAGATGATGTAACACAAGTTTCCACGACCAAACCCCAGGTGTGTCAGCATTCTGACCTTTATTTCTTTGCTGCTTGGGTTTGGCTCTCACATTCAACTATTAGATGGTTCATATTAATATTCATGATTTATTTGTGATTAGCTGTCGATCTGATATGCAACTGCTTTTGCACACACATTTTGGTTTGTATTTATAAGTAATCTTTTGAGGAGTTGTCTTTTAATGCAGGAAATAAACCATGACATTTAACTCTTTGCCCTGACATGACTTTGATTATCTAAAATACCTGCCTAATGTGCCTAACAAATGAACATATGGAATTCTTGATCAGGGCTTCTTGTTTAACTAATGGGTAAGTTCTGGATTTTCATCATTAGGAACAAATCCTAATTAGCCTTTTCCCTGTTGGCAAAAACTTAAACATTTATACCATCTTCGATAAAAAAAATCAGCTTATGTTTATCTATTAATCTCGTTGACGAGAAAATATGTCGAGTGGAGGGTCTTATATGGCATGGAGATGATAATATGGAAAATAAGGCAACATGGTGTAGATAATTAATCTGCATTCTTTTTTTTTTTCCTTGTTTATTCAAAAACTTAATTGTTCTCTTTTATTGTTTGTATTGAATTATTTGTTTTTGTGGGTGTGGCTAAAGGATGGGGATTTCTCATCATGTGTTGATGCCAGTTACATTTTCCAATTGCAGGTGAATAATTATAATGTGGAGAGACCGCCAATTCATCATGTGGAAAACCAGTCTGAAAATGATTACATTTCCACAGGTGACTACTTGGAATTGTATGATCTTCTCCCGGAATCACCGGAATCACATTCTTCAAGTTCGGAAAATTCAAGTTGCATGACCATGTCATCGGATGGATGTTTTGATCCATTGGCTTTGTTGCAAGAACTAGAACCAAAAAATAACCAAGATACAGTTCAGGAGAATGCAGGATACAAGTATAGTTTCTCTACTTCCCACAGGCCAAATGAGGTGGTTATATTTCCAGGTATCTCAAATGCTTTTTCTTTGTCCCCTTGCCTTTTATGTTACATGTCATTATGTTAAATTGTCCTCCACAGTTACTGTTTTGCTTTCTTGTTTTACTTGATAATACTTTTATACTTTCCTTCGGAATGCATGTGATTTTTCTTGTTAATGAAACCTAAGGATTTATTGCTAAAACTGTAATTGCCAAAGCAGACTTCTGTAACCAGCTTTATTGCAATGAAGAGATTATGCTGTTGGACAATGGACATGTTCCAGAAAATTTATTTCATGAAATAGCTTTTCAAAGATTAGTTATGGTTGCCTTAGTTGGAAGAGTTTGAAATGTTATCCAAAAAGACTTATGTTCCAAGGGAGTGGAAGTTCTTTTAACCTTTTCTTGTTCAATCGGTAGAAAATATTTGTGGAAATCTCTTTTGTCCTCACAGCTGATTGTTCTACATCTGGTTCAGCCATGGCAAATAGAGACCTAGGTTGTAAGGTGCTGAAACAAGCAACGAGAGGCCAGAAACAAGACTATAGGGATGAAGGTCCATCAAATTCTCAATATTTGTCCACATCATCAGACAGCGACACAGCAGTTCCAAATGGGAAGAGGAAGGCTACTGGTAGCAGGATGAAAAAGCTTAAGAAGAAGTACTTCTGTTTCTTGCCATTTTAGATGCTCTTTCCATTTCATACGTATAACATTAGGGTGCAGGAAAATTACCACGGTGATAGATTAACGCATGTTGGCCAAAACATCTCAACACTTAAAAGGGTCAGTTGCTATGGTATATTTAATGTAGTGTTCATGTTTATAGCTTATTGATGAACATCTCAACAAGTGAATATTGAGTTTAGGTAAAAGAACTGGGCAGTGAGTCATAGATTGAATAGAAAGTTAGGAGTCTGAGTACTTCTTTCTGTATTTATAAGGATAGAAGGACATCAATTGGCAAATGTATACTCTGATTTCTGTGTGTGAAATTATTACTTATAGCAATAATGTACATAAAATTTGTGTATGATTGTTTTCAAGTAATTTAGCATTCATATCATTTAAATTGTTATTGCATGTCAACATTAATCCACCGCTATGTGTCTATTCGGAATTGAATTGTTTGTGTAAAATCACTCTTACGAAACCATACTTATTTGCATTGTGTCTATCCTTAATGTGAACAGTTTTTTCTCCTCTTTTGGGATCAGTTATTGGCCCAAGAGTAGCAGTGGACTTCTCAGTTAAGACAACGAATGATGCTACAAACAGCCCACTGTTTTCTAAGAACATTAACATTTTCAAAGAATTGATTGAACTGATGAGAACTTGATTTAGCAAACCTTCACTTCACACCAGTTGATTGGAAAATAGTCAACGAAATTCAACGACTCCTCACTCTTAAAGGGCCAGGGCACCTCGTTTCGAAACATCTCAAGTGTCTGAAAGCTAAAATGCCATGTGAATAGAATTGTGTCCATGATGAGAGTGACCTAAGTTGCTTACCCTCTTTTGCTATCACAAAATGGAACACCTAGACTCTGACCAATTTTTTTGGTTTGAGTAGGAGTGGATGATGAAGGTATAAAAAGCTGAGTAGTGAATGGCATGAAATCTTTTGTCCAAATAACCCCAACTAAACAACACCACTCATAAAATATTAAAAACGGAAACCGGAATTGACCGTTGGCCAAAATTTATGTTGAGATGCATGTGCCTGCTTAACTATTCTCAAGATAGGCCCAAGTCAAGCTGCCTTGGTTGGGAGCATCTAACATGATCTGGAACGCTACAAGAGTTCGAGTGTCACTTACACTTGGCCCGTGAGTTTATGTGCCCCAGTAACAAAACAAATACCAATCATAATACTAATGCAATAAAATAAGCAAATAGCTTTTATTGATTGTCGTTGGCTTAGGCTGTATAGCAAAGGCAAAGCCGTGGAGATTGCAATCATAAATAAATAAGTAATAACAAACTTACCACTTGCACTGTATAGAATATCTTTCTTTCCCTGTGAGTGGTTCCCACACAAGATCTCTTCTGCTGAAAATTGATCCTGGTGGACAATTTCTCTAGGCCCACTAACGTACCTGGTGCCAGCTGACTCCCTCATATGAATTTGGTTTACCTTTCCAAACTTTGAAAAAATAATAATAACAAAAAAAAAAAAAAAAAGGTTCGGATAATAAATTAGATTTTTCTTTGTTATTTCTAGTTTCCAAAATTTGAGAACTCAATTTTTGGTCAAGATTAATGAGGCCTGACATTGACCTATAAATCATCACAAACTGCATAGCGATGGTGGCAAATGATTAGATGTTTGTGGTGATGATCGTAATGGTACTGGTTGACCTTCCCGTCTGGATGATCTTCACATGATATACAGTATACATTAAGGTGAAGTAGTATGAATGAGCGAGCTTTAGCATGAAGATGTGAGCAAGAAATTAGTTACGTGGTGGATCCCAGTGTCTTGTCTGCTTTATCTATCACACCTTACCAGCGATGCTTACTTGCTGGCCTGTACCACAACCAGAATCCATTCTCTATCAGCAACAGAGTAACTCCCGTAGATTCATTCTTCTCCTTGTATTATTATACGTTTGCTAGTGTTTTACGCGTTAATTAAATAATCTTATACTCATGACTTACATTAAAATCTACTATTCTCACGCTTTGCTATTTGTATAGAAACTTCTAATTGGAGTTGGTAACTTAATCGATAAAAGATAGAAGACCCTTTTCACTTGTCTGCGAATAAAGACAAATGATACAAACATTTAATTAGCAAAAGTACGATCCTGGCAATAGCATTTTCACCAGCTGCGGTAATGGTCAAAAAATTCTGCCTAAGCCCTAATATGGTTCTCTTATTAATGAGTATAATTAATTAATTCTATACTTCACCTAACTTGAAATGATTCACTGCTTTTGCACTTCCATGGGCGACAGTGGTTCACGCCCTGCATCATCGCCTGTATAAACGCGTTAGGGAATGGAGGGTTATGGAAGCATGTGCATGGCAGGATGTGATAGTGGTGACAACATTAAAATAATGCGGTGATTCTTATTAAATTTCAATTCTTGTCCCTATCGTTTTGCTTTATTCTACCAGGATGTCCAAGAGGTCCACTCTTCTTTCAACTTTATGATCATTACACATGTTATGTGAGCATGGCAACTTTTTCCGCGACTATTGCCGCTTGGACTTTTTTTAATCCAACGGCAATGCAGAGGTTTGTACAATCCAACGGGTGCGATATGCATGATCCTTAATCGACGGCTGATGTTGCTCAGCAGTGGCGGGAAATTCTGGTGGGAAAAATAAAGCTAAAAAAATCCAAGTATAATTTTGTGTTGGATAGGACAGGACAACACAACACCGACGGAACGAAGCTTGCTAGCGCCTCCCCTACCACGTGGACCTACTAGATAAATTTCGGGTTTCCGTTACGTTGCAATCTACTTACGTTATTTTTATCTCAACAAAGAAACGGACACGCGGACTCTTTTTTATTTTTATTTATTTTATTATTTTCTACGAACACGTGAAAGGACTGTCTCCTCAACAGCTTAGCCGTTTCTATATTATTTATTTTCATGGATAAATTATTTATTACATAAATTAGGCAAAAATACTATTAATAAAAACAATATTGGTATGGATTTAAAATTTGAAAAACACGAGAAAAGACAAAGGTCATAATAGTAATTTAGGGGAACGCACTATCTCCTCTCCCGCAGGTCAAACGGTCAACCAACTCATTGTAAAATGCACCATGCAAGTAGGAAACTCCCCCTCCTAATCCAGAAATCCGAAGAAAACCGCGACCTAAGGTCGCATGATTAACGAGACCAGCATGCCTTACGTGTCGAGATCTTATTGGCAAGTTGCTGCTCGTCGGGATTCATAGCAACACAACCAATAAACAATACCAGTCACTCTCATCTCTCTCTCTCTAGTTTACACACACACCTAAAATACACACTCTCTCTCTCTTTTCTGTACTTTCTCTCTCTTCCTCTGTGTTTTCTCTCTCCAAAAAATCCGATTTTTCTCCGAAATTCGCCTCTCTTTTCCTCTCAAAACCTCCACATTTAAACTCACCAATGCATGATCTTCAATTTAAATACAATTTTGCCTTATAGGCGTTGATTTCTCTCCGGTATTTTACGGGTTTTTTTCTACTTCAAAGCTGAGAGAATGCTTGAAACAATGGAGAGTTCAGTGAATGGCGGATTCTCACACTTACAGAGCTGCGGAGACAGCAGTGAAGAGGAGCTTTCCGTGCTGCCACGTCATACTAAGGTCGTCGTCACTGGAAATAACCGGACCAAATCCGTGCTTGTTGGCCTTCAAGGCGTTGTCAAGAAGGCTGTTGGCCTTGGAGGCTGGCATTGGCTGGTAACTTTTGTTACTTAACTTTCCGGCGAAATTGTTTTGGAAGTTTCAATTTGTATTTCAAAACATCAAATTGATATATTTTTTTTGATAATGCGGAACAATTTAGTGGTTTTTGGTTATAATTTGTAGCAGTTCTTTATTATTTTATACACAAATTGATTATTTTTTGTTTTGATTTCTGTACTTAATTTCTTCATTGATAATTTAAGTTCGGTCAATCGTTTGAATGTAATAACTTTTCCTATTATAGAAAGTTGGTTTTGGATAAATTTACGGTTTGTAGGTTCTTCATTTGTGATTTTCATTGAATTGGGATGTCATTTCTGACTTTTAAGCTGTAATACTGAGGTTTGTGACCTTGTTTTTCTTTGCATGTTTGTTTTTATTGATAGATCTGAAGCTCTGTTAAGTTTTTGACCGATGTGGGATTGTTTTTTAAAACATTTTGGTTTGGATTTGTTACTTCTTTGAATTTATTTAGTGCTTTCTGCTTCTATTTTTTTTTTCTACGGATGAAGGTTTAATTAGTGTTTTGAGCATTGAACTTGGTGGATTAATTGTGATTTTGTCCTTGCATTGGTTTTCGATTGTATTTTCTTGATAATTTTATATAGTTCATCATTTATTTTCTGGATTATGATGTATTATGTATTATTGAAAATTGTTGCAATTTCTTTCCTTGATTTTTCATTTTCTGGATAATTATTTTATTAATTTTTATGCTTCCTCGATGGTCAATGAAATTTAGCAATTTTATTTCCAAAGGACTCCTGTTTATTTACTTAATTTCTCTAGGTGGAAATGATTATTTAAAAAAAAAAAATTGCGGTTTGCTGAAAAGTGCATGCCTGTTCCTGGGTGATAACATTTCAACTTAATTTCGATCTCTGCTCCATCATCTTTTCTGAACTGCACTTAAATCTGTGTTCAGTGTTCTTGGAGTTGCTTTGGAAGGAAAGCTCTAAAGCTTTATCATTATTATTATTATTTTGGGTTATTTACCTTAGTTTTGTCGTTGTTGTTCTACTTATAGTTATTATTACTATTATATTATTTTTTTTTATTGTTTAGGACTGCCTGCCTTCTATTTGAGCTTGTCTAATTCTACAGCACACAGTATCTGATTTTCATTTTCATTTTTAAGAGCTTTTGTGAATTTTCTTATCCTTTTTAGCTGGATTGTACTGACATAATGTCAAATTTCAATTGAATCAATTTTTTAAATAAGGTAGCTTTCATGCTTTCTGGATAGAAACTAATTGGTTGTTGAAAGAGGGATTTCATCATTGGTGCACTTTTCTGTTCTCATTTTTGTTAAAAATTTCTCTGGTTTATTCATTTTCCACTATAGATTGCTTAGTTTGGCTTTTGGCTTGATTGTGATGATGGTATCTATGTCTTCAATTAATAAAATTACAGGTTCTTACTAATGGCATAGAAGTGAAGCTACAAAGAAATGCCCTTAGCGTGATTGAAGCTCCTACTGGTAATGAGGAAGATGATGACCTTGAATTTGACAATGGACCTTGGAATATTTCTGATATGGGTGAGTTTGGTACTTCAATTATTTGTCTCCTGTATTCCAAATTTTGTGCTTCTGTCATAATTCATCAGTCTTTTAGTTGCATGTGTAAAGTGACAAATTTTTAGGATCCAATTGGCTCTGCACATTTGATTTTTTTTCCTTATCATTTTGCTGATATAATCTGCTAGTTAAGTATTATCTCCTTGAAATTTTGCTGGACCACAGTTGTCATTAATTAGTGCGTAAACCCTTAGATATAGTAGCTAACTTTTCAGTTTGATTTTTGAAATTTTGAGTTTGGAACAGTGCGTTTTCTAAGAAAGTGGTTGAGTTTGCTACATAGGATCCATTGTCTTTAGCTTTTACTTTCACTATGTTTAAAAGCTTTTTTGTCTCGCACCTTTATCTTTGCACCGGCCCCACCATCCTTTTTAATTCTTGCTTGTTCTATTTCTTTCCAGCATCCGATGACACTCAAAAGTCCCACAGATCAAGGCATAGAACACATAAATCAACTGGATCATCTCATAAGACTATGAGCAGGTCTCTCTCCTGTGACTCCCAGTCAAAAGGGTCTGTTTCTACTCCCCGTGGGTCCACGGTATATAATCTTTAATACTCTTGTTTACTGTTGTACACTATTCTGTTGCTTACTTTTCTTGTTTATAAGAAATTTAAGAAAACTTCTTGATAATTTGTCACATTTCCTATACAGAGGGTTGACTTTAGCAAACTGGAGATGGCTGCATTATGGAGATATTGGCGACATTTTAATCTTGTGGGTTTTTCTTTTATTTTTTTATAATTTTTTTACTCATTTAATTTTAGTCAAGATGACTTCTTGATAGAATTTTCTATATGGCTTTGGAGTACATTCTTTCTCAAAATAACATAATGGAATTTCCTAGGTGGATGCTATCCCCAATCCATCCAAGGAGCAACTTGTTGATGTTGTTCAAAGGCATTTCATGTCACAGGTACGAGGCTTTTTCTTTGACCCTTTTGTTTCCTCTGTAGATCTGGCAATCTCTTTTTAAACCTGGTACTGACTTCTCAGACAAAATTATTAATTTCAAGCTGATAGGATGCTTTCAAAACATACAAGTGAGCAGTATGCCTTTTGTACGTAGATAGGAATCTTTGTGATTATCATATAGCGGTACATCTTGCATTCACTAGTTAAAATTCTGAATGTTTCCGCATTATACTTCTACTTCAGTTTCCCAGCCTTTTTCTTAGTCCTAAATTTTCTTTTCATTTGCACTTAGTTCAGTAGTTTATTATGAAATTTACATAAAGTAATTCATTGCTTCAATTTTTTTTTTTTGTTGGTGAAGCAATTGGACGAGCTGCAGGTCATTGTGGGGTTCGTTCAGGCAGCAAAGAGACTGAAGACCGTCTGCAAATGACCTTGAGATAAAAGGTTATCTTTAAAGTTCGGTTGTCAAAATGCTAACAGATACTGGCATCCTAATGTGTCTTCCCCGCAGTTGGTTTGTAACATATGTATCCGTGGTTTGTTTATCTTTTTTTCATTTCTGTTAGTAGGCTAGTGTTTAATGAGTTATAGAGGTACTTACTTTTTGGTAACATAGTTATTGTAGATATATCGTGTAAACCGGTGACTAGACCTTTAAGAAGTCCCTATGGCTTTCACTCCAAGCTTGGTTGAATGTAGTTGCTGACTTGGGATTTCCTAAAAATGTATATATTCTTCTTGTCCGGCTTTTCTCCTTGATTTCTTTCTGTTGTACTTATGAATCTCAAAGTTATTGGGTTGTTTGAGGTGGAGATAGAACAGAAATCTCATACTAGGAGATGATCTCTTATTTTCATTCGGATATACCAAGTGATGGTGATATGGTTCTTGTATCTCCATGAATCTAGAAAAGTCTAGGTAAATGGGTGGCGCAAGCGTGGCCAAGCTGGCTAATTATTGACAAATTGACCTTAATGATATTGATGTATAATTTGGTGGTTCCAGTTTGCGGAAACTCAAATCATTTTGCTTATTTCTAATAAGTTTGCCTCTTTAATCAAACTGTTCATAAATTATAGAGGACAGGTGAACTAATCTCTTTGAGAGAAGATATTGACGACAATTCTATTTATTGTAAAATTATAATTCCAACATTTATATCTTTATTTTATCATTTATGAACTCTCAATCAAAGAATGGCAGAGGATTCCATAAAAGAAGACTTTTAACAAGTTGAGCCTGAAATGGTGGATAGACAATCGTAGGCAAAAAGAGCATTAGACCCTAAACATACGAGTTTCTATTCAAGTCCGAACTTGGCCGACAGCACTAGAGAAAATATTCTTAGATACAGGCTAAGGTAAATGAAACGTTGCTAAGCTTAAACACAGTATATTTATTATTAAGTGTTATATTTAGTTATCAGCCTCAATTCTTTCAACCATAATCGTCCCATGATGGTGACTTTTGAGAGGTTCATCAAAGCTCCCGTATCATACTCAAGACTCTCAAATATCTTCATCACCATCCATTACTCTAGTCTAGTCTGCTATCCTTTGAAACTAATACGAATTATCTTCAAATGGGAATGTGGATGAGTGCGAGTGTAGATTATACAAGGGTAGCGTGTAGCTGAAATAAATTGAATAACAAGATAGTCAAAAAAGGAAAGACATTTGCACGCCAATAAAGTCTGGTTGGTTGTTTGGTCCTTTAGTTGATAACTGGCTATTTAGTATGAAAAGCTTTTCCGCAGTTATAATTTTATGAATAAAGTCACAATAAATTGAACCCATGTGCCCTACCCTTTTCCCCTTATCACCAAGTACTTTCAATTTCCTTGCCTTGCTAAACTTTATAGCTCTGGCATAAGTATATGACTAACTAGTCTACCACCACCTAGCCAATTCCATTAAATTGAAATGAGAACTTGCAAACAAAAATAGGTGCTTCTTTTTCAACATTATTTCTGATCAATTATACATGCCTCTCTGTCTCCTACCCTGTATTAATTATCCTTCGACTGATCTAGTACACACCCACCACCATCACCCACGAAAGCGCATTGCCATTACTAATAGTAGCGTTTTTTTGCTGCATAAACATTACCTCTAGTCATCTCTATTCCTCTAACATCAAAGGGCATTTAAATCCATCACCGGATTCACCACCAAGCAACTAGCTACATGTTAGGGGAATTATAAGAAATGTCCAAAGTTAGGGGGATTGTTGTAAAAATATCTGGACCCCCTAATTTCTTCTAATCAGCTATCCAAACATCCCTTTGGAGACCAAATTGCCCTCATCGTTAGGACTGATTTAGACTAGCTCGATAGGTCCTAAGACTGGACCGATCGGTCCTAATACCCTCTCCTCACAAATTTAAACTTTTCTCTCTTAAACTTTCTCTCTCTCTAAATTCCTAAACTGTTCTTCTCTCAACTAGGCACCAATGATAGAGAAGTGAACCACTAGCAAGGGAAAAGTCAACCATGGGTAAAAGTAAAAGGAATTGTTTATGGTTTTTTTTTTTTTTTTTTTTTGT